>JAULBZ010001891.1:0-20328 GCA_032360805.1 Neoturris breviconis
AAAGACAACGGAAGTAAAATGTCCAGACATAAGAAAACTATTGAAGGATCCAACAGTGAACAATAGAAAACCCACCGCAAATTACAGTGTAATTACAAGATGATGAATTGACACTAAATTTCGCGAATGCCACTAAATTTTGCGAAATTTCGCGAATTCGCGAAAATTACTTCCCTTAAGGTATATTTTACTGTAGCTGCTATATTTGCACCTAGGGGAAATTTCCGTATAACTTCTGATCCGCTTCTTATAACTGTATAACTTCTGATTGGTGACTTTTCACGTTGTTGCATTTGAAAGCTGCAAACTGAAAAATTATAAAAATTATTCCGAAAATTATTTCCAAACGGACCTAGGACCACTTTCAGTCTAACGATCTCATAAAATCAGTGTCCTCTTGTAAGCAGACACTAAATTTTCAGTGATCTGGTAATTAAACTTTGGATTAACGAGTTAACTTCTGAAACGGTTCGATGACTTGTGTGTATCGGCTAAACTTCTAAAACCATTTGATGATCACTTTGCCTAAGCAACGACTCAACTTCTAAAACTATTTAACGACTTGCATACCCACTTTACCTAAGCAACGACTTAACTTCTAAAACCATTCGACGACTTGAGATACGGAATTTTGGCACTGATATAACTTCATAGAAAAATTTCTTCTCCACAGTGATACTAGTAGTTATTTTAAACCCTGACACACACCCTAAAATTCCTGAAAATGAAATAGGCACCCCAGCATTCAAAGAAATATGGTGTGTGAAAGTTTATGTCTGCAAGAGTTGATCTTGTTGCTTTAATTTTTTGATTTCTCTTCGAAATATTAAAATTAGAAATATAAAATGTTTGTAAACTGCAAATATAATGATAGAGAAGCTGCATATTATCCTTGTGTATTTTCTACATGAACTGCATTTAAAACTGCCGGTCATCACTGCGGATGAGAGATTTTCCAGAACATTTTTGGCCAAATTGATTGAATATTTCTGAAACACTTCTCCTCCATAGTGATGCCCAGGGTTAGGTTAACCCCTGTTACTCCTGGTGTTATTGTATGCAATGTTTTCTTACGTATATACTATAGCAAACTCTTGTCTCTATAGAATAGAAATAAGTGTTGTGATATTGTTAAATGATTTACGAATGAATATTATATCGTTTCAGCTTCTTTGTGCTTTTTTGCTGATTTCAAACATATGTAATTTTTTTTCTAGATGCAAAATTTGACGGTGATGTTCGGCCTGAACCGTTATTGGTTTGGGCTCCCTGTGAAAAAGTACTTGACACTAGGAGTGAGTATATTCAGTACTCTAAATTGTATGTTAGTGTTTGTAAACATTTAACATAAGCAATATTCAGATAACTTCAAATGTTTATTTTTAACGGAATAATGTGATGATAAACAATTTGAGTCTCCTTGGCATGCTTCAGGTGCACAAGACATAATACACATGTCTTGACGCTTTACTAGATTATTGGTTGAAATACGAGAGTAAATATCCACTATGAAAGAGTGACGTTTAACATAGCTTCAGGCTGCAAAGCCTGGCTCAAATATTATATGTTAGGAAATACGTTGTTTTTATACACAAGAAACTAATAATTTATTTTATTTATTTATAACGAATATTTACAAATAAGCAGGATGGCCACTTCAGTAGAAAAACTACTGTTACCCTTGTGGGTCCTTCTTTGTTAAAAATCTTTAACATAAATAGTGAGTAAAAACTATGTATAACGTAAAAGTAAAAGTGAGTTGAATTGGAATGTACATTTGCGTAATTTATAGAGGCGGATATAATATATCATGATTTTCACTCATGGCTCTCACTGATTCAAGTAACACGAACATACACATCATATATTACATGGTGGTGTATCTTTTATTCCAGTGTTCAGTTTTAGGTTTTTGGGGAGTGAGTGAATTCTTTGACCCTGTAAAATAAACAATGAACACAAGAGTGGGAACATCCTTCCTGGAATAGAACATACTGTGGTTTGTAAACATTAGTTATAAAGTCATCCAATTAAAAATATTTCTTGGTGCGAGAAGTATTGCTACAAAAATATGATTTTTCTTTGGCATACTAATGCTCCAAATAAGATAATAATAGTTTTCGAAATATTTTTTTCTACAAGGAATATACCGCATGGAACATCCACTTATCCGCTGATAATGCTTTAAAGCGTAGTAAATGTTTATTATACGTTGTTTGTTGTGAAATTTATATATTTTTGAGAATAGAAGAGATCATTGCTACATCAAAGTATCCTGGTTTCTACTCACTGTATAGTAAGTTCGATTCAAAAATAGGAAAAGAAGTGGAAAAAATTGTCGGTAAAACTCATGCGAGTTTTTGATATAGAAACCGCATATTAAGAACTAATAATAGAGTAGATAAGCTTAGTATCAATTGTTCTAAAAAACTGAATAGTAAAATACGTCGTAGTGAATCTTTCTCTTTCGCATATCCATGGTTTCTTCAATTTCGAGATTTTTGAATTTCTCGTTTAATTTGTGCAAATGAGTGTTGATAGTGTTCAATATATATTTTAGTGGATGATTTTTTGAAGATTGCAAAAGATAAATTTGGATACAATATGGAACAGGTAGGAGAGTCTTCTTAAAATGTCACTTATTCCTTTATAAGACAAAGATTTTTAAATTTTTAAAAATTTAAAGATTTTAAAAATTATTTGTGTCTTTTATTTGTCTTATCTTAAACTTGGCTACATTGTACTTTAACATATTCCTTTATAGTATATATTATTGTATTATAACCTGACTTATTGTGCTGTATGGAAGAGTAGGTTAGAGCGCCATTTCTGCAGCTAGCAGGATCAAAGGTAAAAACTACTCAATAAACACTCCTCTACAGGCGGTGTCTGATTGTTATTTTGAGGCTTGTATATGTGGCGAGGTCCAATCAAAGAGAGTTTAAAATGCTCCACTCCTCAAATTTAAAGACAAATTTCAGTGGTCAAAATAAGAGTAAATAATCAATGTGGAGGAGGGATGTTTGAGCATAGTTTCAGGCTTTGTATCTGGAAGCTATGCTCAAACATCCTTCCTTCACAGTGATTATTTGCTCTTATTTCAACCATTGGATGTGTCCCGTACTGGAAAATATTTGAATTGACTCCTCTTAATCCTATTAGTGTCCCTTTTGGATATATCTGGACTCTTCCCTCAGATTCAAGATTATCTGTATGTATTGCGTTTTAGAGTGAATAATCATGCACTAGATTAGCATGTTGCATCCTCTTGTGTTTGCAGTTAATATAAATCTTTATTTAGGCATTAGGGATGTTATACTGGCACAAATATGAACTTGATAAAGCAATGGATGATTTAAGAAATTTTACACCTCTTCCTGGTATGTTCCTGCAGTTGAAATATAATATAATATAATATTGCCTTGTTTATATTCCAATCTGAATCGAGTTGGATGTTTTGGGTGGACTATGTATAATGCTATCTACTGCCACCACAGTAAAATGATAGCAAAAACCCATCCAAACTAAAAATATTCTTTATAAACAGAAAATCATCTCAATTATTTTTAAAAAATATTTATGATAAGAGAAAATTTTAGGAATGGAAGTCCCCATTTTAATTTTGAAATAAATAGTTATTGGTGTCATTAAAATTCACAGAATCTTTTTTTTGAAAAGTATCACCTGGCTGAAATTTTGCCAAAAATTAGCATTACTTTAAGCACCACCCTCAAGCTAGCCAGCATTATACAGGATAAACCAAAGAAAGTTATGGAGGACTATTGGTAGGATATTGCACTATGGAACAAAACTACAACATCTAACATCTAAGTTTGCCTAAGGAACCTATACCAAAATATTACACTGTTGTACCTTCACTACATCAAAAACTTTATACCTTGTACACAAAATCTCTCACAGTTTATGTACCTGTGTGAAGCGATACATTCACACTTCCGCTGAGATTTTTTTAGTATTCTAAATTTTATTCAGAGCAGAGCTATTGTTTCTAATTGCAGAGTAAAATATTTTTGTAGGTATATTGTTAGTTCAAAATGGCATTCGGACAATGGAAAATGGAAAATCATTTCTTTTGTCAAAATTTCTGATTTTTCAAAGCAATGTGCAGATCAAGAAAGTCGGCACTATCACCACCATGTTCTTTCTTTAGTTCTATAGGTCAGGAGAGTAAATTTCTTTGAAACTTCTCTCAAACTCTCCAAAAGTTGGTTTTTTTCACAGATACATAATAGCTACTGTGTAACTATTTGACCACATGAAGAACATTGCTTTGTTGTGAATTAATATTATATCTATGTGCTCACTACTTAATTCAGTCAACCTCTGAAAATAAGTCAACTTTAGAAAAATCAGCATCATTTTCAACCCCTTAAACTGTTTAAATAAATAAGCACCCCAGGGCGCTTAATCGAGAAAATACAGTATACTATACTATATGTTATATACTGTATACTATACTATATATAAATATATTATACTATATATACCACATATGTACTATATGCTAAGCTATATACTTATACAATATACCATACTTTTGATTGATCATAGTACATTATACAAAATTCAGAGAATATGCACAATGAAGATGACTACTTATGTATTTTTTTTTATTTTTTTTAGATGAATGGAGTATGGAAGACAAAGTTATATTCGAACAGTCATTCGGTTCATATGGAAAGTCCTTTACAAGAATCCGTCAACAGGTATGTATGTTGCAGTCGGTTGAACAGACAGGTGATTTGAGTTTAAACCTGACTAAAGTTAATTGCATCTACATTTTGAGAAAAGTGATATAAATTTGCATTGTGAGATAAATTAGATGTATCTGTATACATTAGTTAAAATAACTGCTAGTCATTACTTTGTAGGAGAAATTTTTCAGGACATTTTTAGCTAATTTGATAGAAAATATTCTAAAAAATCTCTCCCCCACAGTGCTGACCAGCAGTTATATTGACCCCTGTGGTGATTGTGAAAAAAGTTAACCGGGGCCTCTGTATTTATAGACATAATGTTTTTTTTAGCTTCCTGATAAAAGTATTGGAACACTTGTAAAATATTACTATGCTTGGAAGAAGAATCGTAATAAAAAGAGTTTAATGGATAAAGGTGAACGTGCTCAGATGGGTCTTATAACTGGAATATTTGCAGATGATAGCGGTGAAAATGATACGAGCGGTGATAGTGATTATGAACCTACTGAAAAGGTGAGTAAAAGTAAATTGTCTGAAAATATTTTGAAAAATCTATTTTCCAAAGTGATGACAGGCAGTTGCTTTAGCCCCTGCAATAGAGAATTATATAACTGATCCAATGTTTAATCTTGAAAGTAACTTTTGGATGTCACCTATGGAGGAGTGTTTTTCGTATAGATTCCAACTTTGCAGCTGAAGGCTATATTAAAAAAACACCCTTCCACAGTTATATTCAAACTTATTGAATATTGTTTTATGTTTAGAAATTGAAAATAGCAAAGAATGGAGAAAAGGTAACTTTTACCTTAACTGTATTTAAGTCTGCGCAGTATTATTTTTTGCTCACTTTTGTTCCTTTGTTCAATCTTAGTCCGATCCAAAGGCTATGGTCAGATGCTTACTTATTAAAGGAATGTTCTGAGTATGTGAATCAGGCTATAAATAATAAAAACTGATTTATTCTCGTATAGAACATATATTTTCACTTTTGATTTGATAAGTGTATTGTCGATGCGAAGGGTTATGTTCATTTGATCGATTCTCTGTATTCCACGATGTTCAATCTTTACATTGCATGCACACTGATGTTAAAATGAATACTATTTACTACAGAAATTGCTCAAACTGATTGCTTTTGGTTTGTTTACCATTTTTTACTAACAAAAAAGTGAGATCCATGCAGAAAAGCCAATATGTATCCCAGTGAGCAAATACTTGTTCAAAGTCAGCAGTAAAAACAGTAAGAACAACGTTGAGATGTTGTTAACTGGGATATAGTCCAAGACATATCAAAACTTCATCGACAAGTTCCTTGACACAGAGTTAAGTTTATAGGTATATTCTACTGATTTACATATATTCATCATTGTTTTCTAGCCATCCATTTCAATTATTAATGAACACAAACCGAGTCCTATGTTATCAACAAATTGTGTAAATTGTGCTGGCGTTACACCTCAAATGAATTCAACACCACGTGGTAAAATGTGTGTACCTTGTTATGATTATTGGAGGTAAGAAATAGTTGAAACAGTACCTAAACAATCTTAGAGAGGTGGAAGTAAGAAAAATAGTATCTACAAAATAGTCAACGATCTTGTATTCGATGAAACTAAACTAAAGTAATAGATGAATTCAATTGCTCTCCTGTGCCTAATTGTAGAGGGAAGATTCCTATTTTGGCAAAAAAAAACAACCTTTTTTTTAAGAATTTTCAGATTTTATGCAGCTTTTATGTTATTGGCACCCCCTCCCCCCTACAATTAGGCACAGGAGAGCAGGAGAGTGCTTAGGCAAAAAATACTTACTAGAAATGACATTCTGCCAAGTCTCAAAATAACTATCGGACATTACCTGTGGAAAAGTGGTTTTTGAGTACGGTTTTCACCTACAAATCTGAAACCATACTCAAACACATTCCTTGGGCATCACCTGTGGAAAAGTGGTTTTTGAGTACGGTTTTCACCTACAAAGCTAAAACCATACTCAAACACATTCCTCCACATGTGGTGTCTGAAAGTTATTTTAAGACTTGCTCGTCTATTTACATATAAATATGTTTTAACCCCTGCACATTTATGGACATTTTCCACCATTTCCTTAAACACTTCTATCAGTGCTCTAAAAACAATTTTGTCTTGGACAAGTTCGAAGAAGCTTAGGGACTTAGTACTCTTCTCTGTAGATTATATTTTGGAGATGGTCCCTTATATGTTATCTGCAAAGAAGAGTGTAATTTCTTTGTTTAGACGTACCGGAATCTTACGGCCAAAAGATAAAGAACATCCAATATCCTTGTATCATGGACCACAACATAAATTAAAGCGAAAACCGCCAAAGGTATTGTTTCCTGTTTCAGTTAAAAAGACTAAAATAACGAGTTTCTTTATTTCCACTTTCCCCTCAACTTCTAAAGCTTTGTTTAAAATTGTCTACCGTAAATACAAAACTTTTATGGCACAAAGAAGTAACTTTTGTGGGTAACTTTCATAGTCTGAAAAACATTGTCAAAGTTCTAGAATTAATTTTTTCACTTGAATCTGTTCTGAACATATCACAGGAATGTACTTTTATGGATAAAGCAAAATGGGAAATATAAAGCATATTTAAAGCTCTTTTATACCCTTTTTACACTTTTTCCAGTGAAAGTTCCATTTCTAAAGGTTTCGGGCAATCCACATAAACGTATTTAGTAAAAGAAATTCCATGCGTTTTCACCCAAATTGTCCGCAAAAGTTTCTTACCATGAAAGTTTAAAGCTTATACGTACAAAGTAATTAATCAGTTTGTGTGATTTTAGAGCAAAGCTTCAAGCTACAAAGCCTGGTGAAATAATACTCAAAAGTCCCTCCTCCACAATGATTATTGCTCTTAAAAATCAATCTTCCATAGAGCTTATGTTTGGTTTCTTACAAAAAATATTTGTATGTTCTAGCAATCAGTATCACTTTTAAGTTTCTTAGGGAGGTTTGCACCTTGTCAGTTGTTGAATTATACGTATATAACAAGGCACAAAATAACTGTTGGACATCACCTGCAGAGGAGTGTTGTTGAGAACAGTTTTCAGGGGTTTTCAGCTGCAAAGCTTGATAGTAACCACTATGGAATATGTTTTTTTAACAAATGCACAATTTATAGATTTCTTCTTTAAGGCGGATCTCCACTAGGCAAATTTGTTCGCACAAATTCTAAATGAAGCCATTACATTGGTTGAAATGCTGTCACCTGTTCACCTTAAAGAAAATAATCAATTGCAAAATGATTGTTTCTTTTCTGCATTTGTTTTGACCCCAACTCATGCAACTGGTGAACACATGAGAGTACAACAAAATTGTAGCAACAATTTCAATTTCGTTGACATCCTCATACCACCAAACCAGAAAATAACAAGCGGATAACACCTGTGGAAGAGTGTTAATCTGTTTGAGTTCAACATACATTGCTCCACTAGTGATGTCCGACATTTATTTTCAGACATTTACCACCATCACCAATTTCTGTTCTAGGGTATGCAACTGAACCAAGACACATTAATTGAAGTTGCACAAGCGCATGGTGATTCTCATATAAGACCTTTAGAAATGGAGTTGATAAATTTAAAAAGAAAAGTGATAACAGATAAAGTTGTTGTGCAAGAACAAAGATTAGGTCTAGATGGGAAAGAAAATAGGTTTAGACCACCAGAAGTAAGTCCATTTCTGTATATATAACAGTGTCCGTATTCATAGCCATGTTTGTATATTCAGCTTTTTTTCATTTTATTGATTTTGCTTTTTATGGATCCCAGAATGTAGGAACTCTGACCCATTTATATCGCAGTGAGCAAAAACTTGTCCAATATCTGCAATAAAGACGCTAGAACAATGACGTCAGCCTTGTAAAGACGCTAGAACAATGACATCAGCCTTGTAACAATGACGTCAGCCTTGTAAAACAATGACGTCAGCCTTGTAAAACAATGACGTCAGCCTTGTAAAGACAAAGCAATGTATTTATAACGGAATGATGTTTCAGGAATCATAATAAAAAATAGTATCTGCGAAAAAGAGCACTGAGTCAGCCGTATTGTGCTCAATCAGTTCAGTTGCAAGTTCAATGACATGATACTTCCCCACAGATGCTACTTTTTTTCAGCCCTTGTGCCTGTCATAAATTATTGCAGGATAATCGTCAAAGTACTGCAGGAGTGTATTGCTGTCAAATTGATGATATAAATAATTCTTCTTAAGAAGTTCTCAAACTATTTTCTTTAGCTAAAATTAAAGTTGAATCCTAGATGGACAAATGAAGAATTACTCATAGCTGTTCAGTGTAAGTTCAAACTTTATTGCCCTTGCAAGAAACGTGTGCGCTATCATTTGAAATTTAGTACCTTAAGTGTATGAAAATTCGTCCAGGATTGATTTTCGGATGTATATTGTAGGTATCAATGTCGCAAATCTATGGAAAATAAATATAAAAATGTTTTATATATCTGACCGATATTATCGATTTTCTGACATACCCCTTGTACAGGAAATTTATTGCACAAGGTGCTATATCCTGTGGTGTTAAATTTCAAAACGAACGAATTTTCGGACGGTACTTTATTGTTAGAAACTTTTTCGGTTTTTGCGGATTTTGAGCAAATCCGCAAGCCAAAATCCGCAAAAACTTATTCCTGCAAAAGTCGCTTAGTTGATCCAACCTCAATAGTTTTTTCCGGAAAATGTTTAGAATTATCTAACCACAAGATTTCTAAAGTAGCAACTGAAGAATTGAGGGATTTAATTAAGAAAGAAGTGCATTAGATGCACGTAGAGATTTAGACGACGACACAGACAACATATTAAGACATAGAAAACGTTGTTTTTAGCTATCACTTTTCGGCGTCGGCGTCTTGCTTTTCTTAATAGACCATGTTCCCGAAGGGTTAGCATTTTGAAATTCAGTACTAGCATTAGTGGCGATATTCTAGAAGAGTTCGCTAAAACGTTTGTCCACTCGGTCCCGAGTTTTAGGCAAAATGGGTCTAAACCGAAAAGGCGTGGTACGGCCCTGAAATTTGGTTATGGCATTCTAGCCAATATTAAGAGACTGCTGGCCAAACTTTTTAAAATTTTGTCAACTCAGGACCGAGTATTGGCGATTTTGATCATGTTCACCAAAATTTATGATTTTTGTTGACTTTTTCAACTATTTATGAGGATTTGACCAGAATTACAATTGGACTTTTTGAAAATTCTATGAGACTTTGAGCATGAATCTTTTTTGGCAGTCAGTTTGTTGTATTTTGGGGAAGCTCTCTCCTCAATTTTTTGAGATAATAAAAAATATATAAAATAATTTTTAATATTTTAACAATTGAAGTTTCCATTTTGATTTTGGGAAGCTTCTCTTCTTCAATTTTGAAATAAATATTAATGTGTATTCACTTTAGGGCCATTTAAGTACCATCATGAGTATAGCTGTTTATAACATTATTAATGACTCATGATTTAAATTAGAAATATAATGACAATACACAATTCAACAAAGGTAGAGTTTTTTAATAAAAGAATAAATTGTTTTAATGAATATATATTTAATCTTCTATTTCATTATTTCTTTTTAATTTTAATAACAGATGATGACAACCACTTCAACTTATTTTAGCAACTTAATAAATTAACTTTTAAGTATTAAGTATTAAATAACTTTTAAGTATTAAATGCATGGTTTCTATGTACCTATATATAGTGGAACCTCTCTATAGCGGACATCCCATATAGCGAACACGTCCTCGTAGCGGACACTTTTTGCAGGAACGGATCCTGGTCAAACTCTCATAAACAAACCTCTGTTTAGCGGACACCTGCTTTTTTTGTTCCCAATGGTGTTCCACTGTACTACTATATACATGCATACATATACATGCATATACAGACATGATCAAAGTATATCCTACTGTACATGATAGTCTGAGTAGCCTATACAGTGTAACATATACCAAGTCTTTAAAAGCACAACTTATACTATAACATAAGTGTATTCTCTATTTTTGTACATAATGCTATGATGTATAATGTGTATGTAATTCATAACCACTATGGAGGAGTGACTTGTGTGTAGGCAAATTATATTTATGTGCTTAGGTTTAAATTTTACTTGGTTTAATGGGATACTTTCAATACCGTACCTCTGATTTGGTTCTGTTCGGATATTGCGAGCTAATTGATGCCTTCTTAGCATATTGTACGGATTTTATTAAATTCGATCGGAAAGAGGGTCAAATATCCCTAAAAACTGGAGCAAAACCCCTAAAATTTGAATAATAGGTGAAATCGGAATGTTCATGTGACAAAGATTATTCAAATAAGTAGCAATTTGAAAAACGTTTCATGTTCTAATTTAAAATGTAACTTCACAATTATTCAAAATTCACAATTTCGTTTGAAGAAAAAAATGCACTTTTATAACATAAATTTTGCTTTAGGTGGTTTCAGAATATAGCCTTTATCTCAACTTTTTCGTTAGGTATAGCTTAGAAATTTGGCCATAGATGTGGAAAAAGAATTATATTAAAAAGTCACCATGTTTCAAGTCCCAAGCATTAGTGCAAAAAAAGTTAATAAAAAAACTTAAGTGGGCGGGGGGGGGGGAATACTTCCCACCCCAGTCTTATTAGGGTTAACGCCTCTCCCGTTTCATGTTCCTTATCTAACGCTTACGGTATTTAAATCACATTTTACTATGGGCATGATTTTTCAACTCCTGATGTTAATGTTTGATTTGCTTGCTTCAAGATTTGATTCTTATGTTTTCAGGTGTTCGTCGATACGGTAAAGATTTCTTAGCAATGGCTGAAGTTCTTGGTAATAAAAATATTGGTCAATGTCGTAACTTTTTTTTAAACTATCGTCGTCGTTTCAATCTGATTGACGTCTTATCAGAGTACGAGAAAGAAAACAATATACCTCACAGTGAAAGTACGATAAATGACGTGTGGGATGAGATGGCAGAAAACGATATGGATGGGAACATATATCCAACATCAAGTACTGATAGCAGTGTTGTTTCATCCATTGCTTTACAAGGTACGATTTCTAGATTATTACGAGAGAAGGGAACCTCTCGACCTCGTTCACAGGGCTTCTAAATGAAAGAAGCCCTGGGAACGAGGTTGGGGAACTTCTTTGGCAGATCTAACTAACTTTGACTAAATTCAAAATAAATGAAACTGCGCAGAAGGGTGTTGTGTCAACAAGCTTACAATTAATTGGTTTATTCGGTATAAAGAAACCAACAGATTGCAAGAGCGTTTATTATGCAATATTTATATTTGAGATTCTCCCTAAAGATAAAAACTTTCAACGTTGTTCTGACGTCTTTACTGCAGACTTTGAACAAGTTTTGACCCACTGGGAATATTTTCGTACATGATCTGATCAATTGCAGAGTATGATAGAGTGAAGCCTCTAATTGTCCCTTGTTAGATGGATCCATCGCAAAGTAACCAGAGTCGCCTGGACCCAAGCGTTCGTAATAGTGTAGGTGTTTGAGTTCCACGTCATGTGCAAAAAACTAATATGTATTATGATAGATAAAATAATACTGTGAAGGAGAGTGTTATGTCTACGAGCTTGGAATTGATTGATTCATCTTATGTAAGAAACCAATCCATTGCAAGATCGTTGACTCAATGCTCTTGCTCTCTCCAGGTAGTAAAATGATCATTAGATGTTTCTCTTAGATGGAAATTTCCATGTGAATAGCCCTTCCCCCAAAGCAAGTGATATCTGGCAGTTATATTCAGGCTTGGTGACGTCAATTTTTACCAATGAAACGTCCTTTTTTGTATTTCGCGTTTCCATCTAATGGAAACCATCTTTTATTTATTGTTAGACTACTTTTTTTTCAACCACTGTATCTGATTCAAAACATTTATTATTCTTTAGCAAATCATCCTCCACCACTTCGTAGACAATCAGACGTACCAACAAACGACACAGCACCATCACAAGGACCTCCTCCCCTCGTAAATAACGCTAACCCTATATCAACAGCTAGTTGACGATCGATTGCTAGTGCGTAGCAAAACTGGATCTGCATTGAGATTGGTATAACATATGGAGATTAATAGTATCATTCCGTGAACAAAAACTTGTCTAAAGTCCTCAGTAAAGACGCTAGAACAACGTTGAAAACGTGTCTTTACTCCGGACTTTGAACAAGTTTTTTACTCACTTGGTTACTCGTGTGATAAGATCGAA
The DNA here is from genome assembly GCA_032360805.1 of Neoturris breviconis. NCBI lineage: Eukaryota > Metazoa > Cnidaria > Hydrozoa > Anthoathecata > Pandeidae > Neoturris > Neoturris breviconis. The sequence continues at coordinate 12,950 of JAULBZ010001891.1, forward strand.
GAAGAAGATTATTTCTTTATAACAAACCTTATTGTTTTCTTCGAGAAATGTATATATAGTGCGTTAGGGCCATCTTCAAATTTCGTTCCAACTGCAACTTTTTTGGTACGAGAACTAAATTTGAGCAAATTCAACATGAAACAACACAGAAGAGTGCTACGTCAACAAGCTTGTAAAATCGTCAACTCAGTCCTCTAAGTCCTGTAAATTTTATTTTTGGGATCTTAGCTTTATTACGAAGACCAGTTAGCACTACATAAATTTTGTTTTTGTACATTTTACTCACTAAATTAGAATATATGAACATGGTTATATTTTAAGCTTTTGTAGTAGCTAATATAATTTATTCGCTCTTAAAGTTTGGTAGAAATTAACATCACACATCGTGTGTCAATTTGAACCAATACAGTATCTTCTTTTGGCTTACGCGCCTAATAGAAATCAACCTTTACTGGATTCTTCCTCTCCCGTTTTATTTGTTATTACGCATTGCTGGTTCTCTGTTCTGCAAAGCAGACACTTAAGAGGTAACTAATTGCATCTTAATCTCCCGTTTTATTTGTCATAACGTATCGCCGGTTCTCTGTTCTGCAAAGCAGACACTGGAGAGGTAACTATTTGCATCTTAATCTCCCGTTTTATTTGTCATAACGTATTGCCGGTTCTCTGTTCTGCAAAGCAGACACTTAGGAGGTAACTAATTGCATCTTAAGCGGCGTTTACACGATACGATTTTTAGTCTCTTGCTCTTGCTTTAGTCTCTTGCTCTTTTAATTAAATCAAGATAAATGAAAATTTCTCATTTTGGAATTTAAATATGAAGTCACACCATGTTGGTACTCTCTGAACTGTAATTGTAGGGGTATAATAAGGAGGACAGGTTTAACGTTTGTAGTTTAGGAGTTCTTGATAGATAAAAGTTGGTGATGCTTGGGTATACGTTAATTTGGAGAGTGTGGGCGGGTTGTCATTCCAATTTTAAAATATCTCAACACAAATCCTAGTTAATCCCGAGCAAAAACTTTCAAAGTCTGCAGAAGACACTACAACAGCAGCAAGCATTTACCACTGGGATAAATTTGTTTGAATTACTGGTTTTAAGGGGAGGATAATATTTGGGGTGAGAGTACTGGTTCTTTCTTAATTAACAAATTGGGGGTCTTAATTAATTGAAACCAGTGATTATTTCCCCGAAAATAGAAGATTAGCGCCCTTCCCCTACAATTACAAGTCATCTTCTCTCATTCAACGTATAATTATATTTCCTCGGAAGGCGGGATGAAAAAAAGCTTCAGTCAATTCAGGTGTATCTGGTCATTTAATTCACTAATTCAATAAGTTATGTGCTTACATAAAAAAACGTCAAATAAAACATAAGAAAAATTGGGGTATTTTAAGCGTGCCTCACGCACTGACGCATCGCAATCGCACAGACGCAGATGCAGCCAGTGCATTATGGCCACCACCATTACTGCTTCACGAAGCAAGCACTTTGAGCATACAGCCACGCAAACACGTTTTGATACTCTGTGTGTGTTTGCGTCTTTGTTACTGTATTGCGTATGCGTACAACATTGTGACTGTGTTGCAAGTATGAAACAGACCTATTAGTCAGTGGACAAAAACTTGTTCATTATGCGCCTAGTGGCATAGGTCGAAATAGTGTACAGTCAACGTCTGCTAATTTGAATCCTCAAGGAAACAAGTTATTCGTTCGAAATGTTCGAAATATCGAATTTATTTTGGGTCAAATTTAAACTTTGAGGAAGATGTGTCCGAAATTAAGGAAGTAAACATGTATTGGAATTAACGGATGCTGACTGTATATAATCAAATAAGATCTCCAGACTGAATTCCGGCTAAACCAATCAATTACAAGTTTGTTGATAAACACTCTTGTCTGCAGGTGCTTTTTCGATAATTTTTCGACCCGTGAAAATTCCCTTTATAGAAGTGGCGTTTAACAACATTTGTCAGTATCTTTCTCCTGAACACCAGCTTTTGTTAAATCAACAAAATCTTGCTCATCCTTTTCTATTTGTGTTTTTCTTTTTGCAATTTTATTCTGATGTATTCGTCTGATAACTTCATAAAAAGCTTCTTCAACATTTGTAGAATTTAATGCTGACGTTTCAATAAACATCATATTATGTTCGTTTGCATATTCCTCACCATTTTCCTTCGAAACTGCTCTCAAATGTTTCAAGTCACTCTTATTACCGACCAGCATTAATACTATATCAGGATCAGCATTATTTCGAATTTCTTCTAACCATTTTTCTATATTACTAAAGCTACGCATATGAGTCATATCATAAGTTATCATGCCAGCTGCTGAGCCAGAATAAAAAACACGTGATATTGCTTTGAAACGTTCTTGACCAGCAGTGTCCCAGATCTAAAAGAGTAAAATATTACCTGTGAAGAAGAGTACTGATGGAAAGAATAAACACCTTTTGAATACATACGCGAAATATATCGTAATTTATTTTTAGCGGTTGCCTGAAAAACAGTTATGCCAATTTCTGCCCAAAATATGCATTGTTAATTATTTTTAGCTACATTGAAAAATCTGTTGTCTTGGGTTTTTTAAATTATGCTCCAATTCAAAATTTAAACTTTTTGTAAGTGCCAAAGTTTCAAAATTAAAAAAATTGATTAAAAAAAGGGCGGAAAAATCTAGATTTTGGCACCATAAAATGTAGAATGGCACAAAATTCGTGGAAAAAATGATCTTTTTTTCGTGCAAACCCTGGATTACTAGAAAACGCGGACAACTTTGGAAATTCAGACAACCAGTCGCCTAAATATTTGAGACAAAGTGAAATTCCTATAAAATCTTAGAACTTCAACACATTGACAAAAAATTTAAATTTTGATTAGCAAGACAAAAGGCACAAAAAATTCGAATTTACTTCGTATATGGACTTCCCGTGGTTTATTTCCACATTTATATTTCACTGGCCGTCGTTAAAATTCGCGAAATATCTCACATTTATACAAACAGTTATGGGTCTCTTTTCAAGCTGTCGAAATGACACATGTAGTTAATATCAGACTAAAGTTTGTTTACAGAACTAACAATTGACCTAGTGGGAAAACTTGTTCAAAGTCCGCAGTAAATAGGCTAGAACAACGCCTTCAAAATTGTTCTATGGTCTTTACTGCGGACTTTGAACAAGTTTTTTCACATTAGAAACATGACAGAGAAGTTGTAATTATGACCCCTGCTGATGTTAGCTTCTCTATTTTTATAATCCAATATAAAACATAATGCATCTATATCCCTTCATTTCTCAGGTTATCAAACGTTATAAAAGCATCCTTTATTTATTTCTCCGTAATGAAGAAGTTTATCATCAATTGCAAACTCATCCATATAACACACTCGTAATTTGTTTCCAACTAATGACCCGTATACTATATGTATATCCCGTATACTATTTACGTATTGTTATTTGTAACCAAGCTCGTCCCCAGCCCCTTTTGTCTTTTTTTATTTTTCTCGGACCTTATTGAAAAGACGAACTTTTCGTCTTTTCTATCAGGTCCGAGAAAAATAAAAAAAAGACAAAAGGGGCTGGGGACGAGCTTGATTTGTAACAATACACACAGTTGTATACAGATATATATAAGACTGTATTCGACAGATACCTGTGCTTTTACCACTTTCCCATCTAACATTAAACTTTTTGTTGCAAAATCAACACCAATCGTAGATTTAGATTCTGCATGAAATTCGTTGTATGTGAAACGTGATAATAAGCATGATTTACCAACACCTGAGTCACCAATTAAAACTATCTTGTAAAAGAAGTCACCAAAATCACCACTTCCCATGGTAAGCTGTATACGACGCTAAAAATAAAAAATGTGTAGCTATATTCAACCTCCAAAATTAACGTTGTAGACATTAGACTGTTAAATCTTAAACGATAAATCGTCTGGTGCAACGGGGTTTAACACGATCGAGGTAAACAGGATATTTACAGCGCTAGTTCGAGTTTTTCCCGGATTTTTTCATCTCCGAGCTATAGTTTAGGCCAACCCGTCCCTTATAGCATTTGCAAAAAGTAACTTTACCACTGAAACAAGCGCGAAGAAATGATAAGAAAAGTAATATCAAATGTCATAGCTTCATCTCTGTATTGGTGTTACGGCCGTTTAAAGAGGCAAAACTACCCAGAGGTTGAAGAATTTGTGCGTCAGCGTTTTTTGAGTTTATTTTTGCAACGAACGAATCAAATCACTAGAATGAGCTTCCAATTAACAATAGTGTAGTTTGTTGTGTTTCGACTTCCTGTTCTTGTGATAAGCGGATTTAAAAATCAAAGTTCTGAGTAAGCAAATTTACTATACTTTTCATTCAATTGACGTCACTGTCGTATTGCCGTTTATCGCGCTTATCGTCAAGTGGGAACCGAGTTTAACTGTGCATTAAACTCATGAACACATAAATTCTACTTAGTTGATAGATGAAAAACATGAAATACGCAATGTATAGTGAAAGAAGGAAGGCTAGTGGATTGAGTAAAAGCGGACGACAACAAAGATAAAAGAATAACTAATCTCTGTGTAAAATGCTTGAAAAAGGCCTTAACCGACAGACATAGTGGAAAACTAGCCTCAGTACTTAGTTAAATAGTCTGACACAGCATAGGCTAACATATAAACTACTATGAACTGATGGTAATTATATAACAACTCTGCAGACACACGACATCGGATCAACGCTAAACTAACGTCAAAATGAAGTCGACGCCGTGTGACCAGTACGAGAGCACAGTAAGGGTATTTAAACGAACTGATCATTAGGCGGAAAATTCTGGGCGAAAACCAAAAAAAGACATTCCATTCGTATAAATTGAGGCCTAATAGAAATCAACCCTTATTTCGGTGAAGTGGAACTTACGCCGAGAGAAGAGTGTCGTACAAATCAACAAAATGTTACTTACATATTCTAGCACGAAGCAAAAATCACAACAGGGAATAAATCTAAAAAAATTAGCTACAACAATAAAACTAATTGTAAAACATAACCATAAACATAATTTTTAATAATTCGTTAGTTTTAAAAACACGACAGAAACTGTGAAGACAAATATAAATCTTATGGAGAGAGTAGATTCGACCAACTTGAAATCTTTTATGACTTCATTCACTACGGAGGAGGGATTTTTGAGATAACCTTTAAGCCTTGCAACATGGAACTATGCTACAAAGTCACCCCAAAGATCATCTAGTTGAATTCAAAATTATTATTTTCATAAATATACCTACGTATATGAATACACTGTTATGTACACTGTTGTGTATGTACGTAGTAGTTTGCATCTTACAGAGATGACAATACAAACAAAATCAGTAGGTCTTAGTTATAATTAAAAAACTTAAACAAACTATTAAACAAGCTTACACGTACATAAGAAAGTAAATAAAAATATTTCTGAAAAGATAAAATCTACAATCCTAATTTTAAATCCTACTAGTTGTGACGCCAATATCTTCCAGTACACCACGTCGGATCAACGTTAAAACAACGTCACGACGTCGTTTTGACGTTGTTGTAACGTTATCCAACGTCGCATGCCCATTGGGAACATCCTTGGTTTTGTCTGTAGGAAACATAACCTTTAACTCCAAATTTATCTTTTAATCCAAAAGTTTACACAGACCTTAAAATGGTTATCTATGCAATCTTCAGTATGGAATGTTATCGCGGATATAAAAATTGATGATAAAAACATATGTGAAAAACTACCGAATATGGACATACCTAGCGAGCAAAACCTTGTTCAGAGTCAGCAGGAAAGATGCTAGAACAACGTCAAATGATGTTGTTCTAGCGTGTTTACTGTTGACTTTGAGCAAGTTTTTGCTCGCTGGGTAAATTTTCCATGTAAGGGCTATGAATTGCTATATATGGGCAAGACTTTCTTGATGATAACGTATTCTGTTCGTTACGTTAATGTATATAGCAATTATCAAAATGTCATATCAAAATGAATTAAATTTGACAATCATGCTATGTGATCAAGCGGTTCGTTGTTCGTGAACTGCAATGGACGGATGTTTTTACAGTATACATTCATCCTTTCGTTCCTTTTACGGGAGCAGAAGATTGTTAGCTACTTCTCTTCATGTTCCTTTATATTTGATAACTCCTTAGATGCACCAATTTTTATATAAGAAACAGCTTTATAAGAAACCGTACAATACAGAACTTCTGTCAAAAAATAAGGAACACAGAACCGAAATTTACAAACGGTACGAAATAACTTTTTCGAGATTTTGTCCTCTAAAAAAGACATGTTGATCTCGTGGATTTTACTTATTTGGACAAAATCCATTTCTTCATTATTGCAAGAACCGAGGAAGTCAGAAGTAGTTAAACCAACCGTTTCATTTTTCAATTTCTATCAGGTTTTTTTTATCAGTACACAATATTCGGAAATCACTTTAAGAAAAATCCTACTATTTGTCTCTTTTTTCACTTCGATAATCTTAAGAAACCAAACTAGACGCATCCTATGCGTGAACAATCTCGCTGGTATTGCGTTCCTTAGCATATCAATTGCAATCGGTTTAGTATGAGAGTCGTTAAGACTGGAAGCTAAGCGATCTCTCCTTCGCGTTATTAATTAGCCCAGAGGACTTCAAGTGAATACTTAATATGCGGTGGAGATTCTTAGCCTTATTCTTCTGTGATGTATTGTTTATACAGTTTATATGATCTTGCTGATCTCATTTCAATTGTTTGTATAATTAAACATACAGAATATATTTTTCATTTTTTAAAAGTTGACTTTCATTTGATGGGTCAAAAGTGTCAAAAAATTAAAAAAATTAAATGTGATTTTATTTCCAGAATAAAATAAACCATAGTCATAAGACTATGAATAAACTTGTGACAAAAACACGTGTATAAACGACTTTCTGGCATGGTCTGTGTTTAGACTGAACAGGCTATGCACTGAGCAAATCTGACAGAAAAAGTCCAATGCAAGAGTAACTTAAATCCACAGCATGAACAAAACAATACAGTAAAGTAATAATTCAACAAATTTTCATTCGTCTTTGACACGAGATGGAAAAACAAACAACAACAGCAAAAGGATAGGTAATAAAGTTGGACCGCATAGGACCACCTTACCTCATTGCTTTTGCCTACCTGAACCAGGAAAATGTTTACTTTATCCTTAATTCAATTAGAACAAAGATCTGTAGCTTATTTTCCATCATAAAAATGTTGTTTTTTATGTGGGTAAAAAACTTTCAGCAATCAGCTCCAAAAAAATATAGTGTCAGAAAACTTATAGCCACGGGAATAGTAACAGTGTTACGGCTTATGGTATTTTTTGTGCATTGACTATCGTGTA
>JAULBZ010001892.1:0-20328 GCA_032360805.1 Neoturris breviconis
GCTTCTTGCCTTTTCGAAACACGGAAGAGCCGCTCTTCCGTGTTTCGAAAAGGCAAGAAGCCCTGGGAACGAGGTTGGCAAATACGGGAGATAATAACCATTTCTCCGTATACAAACTGTTCCATATATATGACAATACAAAGTCTGTATACGGAGATATACGGGTGACCACATGCGGCAATCTTTTACAGGTTTTTAAGATTAGAAATGGATAATTAACGCAGAGAGAAAAAAACTTGTTCAAAGTCTGCAGTAAAGATTCTAGATTATCTTTGAAAACTTTGTTCTAACGACTTTACTGCGGACTTTAAACAAGTCTTTGCTCATTTTGGACAGATCTATGGCGCATTTTCATACCATAAAATTTATGAAAAATCACTTAAAATAAAATATATATCTTGACGCAGTATAAGTGTATCGTTAGCATAGGTAGGCTGTTGTTTGAAATTTAGAAAACGGCAAAAATACGGTAGCCTACGTTAGTTATACGGCAGTTCAGGGATTGACTGAAAACATTCTGAAAAATCTCTCCTCCATATTGATGACCGGCAGTTATTTTAATCCTTGCAGAAGGCGAAAATATGGCTGCGGAAATAAACGATTATTGTCCAAATTGTCTGTCAGTAATTACTTTTTTAAGTCGGCATAAAAGCAATTAGTGCAAAAAAAAAGTAATAGTTGTAGTAATAATAATACACAAATGTTGTTCCCAGCAGCCTAGTACCCAGGCTTTTGGAAAAAAATCGGATTTTCGCACCATTCGTCTTGCTAATCAAAATTTTAGACTTTTCTCTAAATTGAAGTTTCGATTTTTTTTTTCTTCATCCAAGATTGTAGCTGGTAATGGATAGACCTATTCCCAGTAGGCAAAAACATGTTTAAAGTCCGCCGTAAAAACGCTAGAACAAGGTCTTTGACATTGTCTTATCGTCGTTACTGCTGACTTTGAACAAGTTTTTGCCCACTGGCTTCACAAGTAATAGATTACGAGGTGTTGGCTGCTCAAAGTAGAACTTGTTGCAATACAAAAACTTCCTTTTTGTGCAAGGCACTTCGCAAAACGTAAGTTATTGCATTAAAGTACCTACTATGAGCAGGCAACGCCTCGTTTCATGTACTTGTGAAAAGGTCCATCCCAGCCGGCAAAAACCTGTTCAAAATCAGCACGTTGTTCTAACGTTACTTTGCTGACTTTAAAACAGGTTTTTGCCGGTTGGGAAGCGACTTTGTAGCATAATTGTCAAATTCAATGCGAATATGTTTTTTCTCGCACGCGCACTCAAAACAACTCTTTTCAAGTTATACCATGTTCGTGCAAGGAAGTTTGAAAAAAGCTTGAATCACTGTTCAAATAAATGCTTCTCCGTATTGAATGTTGTCAATGTTTTGACCAAAAAAGGACCAATTTTGTAACCCATCTTATTTCGAGATTGGTGGTTAAATTAATTGCATCGGAAAAGTGGATTTTTTGGGAAGTGACGATTTATCAGATCCATCGTTTTCCATGTGGGTGGAATGTATCTGCTAGGAAAAATATTATTTTATCATTCGCTAATTATTTTTGAAAGTTATGATTATATAATATAATTTCCACCCTCACTTCTCGTGTGTAAGCACGGAACAATTACACATGAATCTCTATAAAGAGGACATGCTATAAAGAGAACAGCACCACTGTTTATACATAACGGACACTTCGTTAAGACGGACACTTTTTTATGCACCAATGGTGTCCGCTTTATAGATATTTCATAAAACAGAGCCGATAAGCATTCAGTAAGAAAAATTTAATACATCCCGATAAAACCTGGTCTTAACCGGATCGTAAGGGTCGAAATCGTAATACTAAAATACAGCCAGATAAATGTTGATTTCCACGATGCGAAAGCCAAAAGAAGACGTTCCTTTGATAGAAATCGACGTCACAGATGGCAATTTCTGCCAAAGGAATGCCTTATTGTTCTAACGATTTTTCTGACTTTGAACAGGTTTTTGCCGTCTGGGTGCCCGAGCACTGAATTAAAAGATTAGTTTAAAGAGAAAGAGATTAATATATTTCATCTCTACATTATGTACAACATAAAAAAAAACTCGTTCGTGGGCACCTATCACAAAGAATAACAACTAGAGGACCATCTCCAAATTAATTTGCAATTCAATTTTGAAGATGTAGTGTTTAAAATGACAGTAAATAAACGCTTTGGAGGAGGGAATTTTGAGTATAGTTTCATTCTACAAAGCCTAAAATTATGCTCAAAAATCACTCCTTCACTTTGATTATTTGCTCTTATTTCGACTAATGGCAGATGTCAACGAACATGCTATTAATCAGTTTCTTTGGTAGGAAGAAACCAATGACAACTGCAAGATCTCTAATTCAGTTCTCCTCAACTTTCAATCTGCGAAGAAGTGCACTGAATCAACGAGCTCGAAATTAATTGGTTTCTTGTTGTCAAGACAACATCCTTTGATATAATTTTAATAGAACTTTTCACAAAACATGAAAACGAGGCTGCTCAAAGTAGAACTTGTTGAAATGCAATAACTTGTGAATAGGTCTATTTTAAGATACGCTTACACGCTACGATTAATCGGACCGATTTTGGTTATCATCTTGTACTCTTTCTACAGATTTTTCTGAGTCGTAGCCGGTTTTTCAAGATGGTAACCAACCAAAATGGTCAGATGGTAACCAAAATCGGCCAGATTATAATCATAGCGTATAAGCGTAGCTTTAGTAGAATTTATCCAATTTTAGAATCGAAACATATATAACAACAGCTACCATCACGAATGTAATTTGGAGATTGTGCCACTAAACGGTGTTCGAAATAAGAGCAAATAGTCGTTGTGGAGCTATAAAGCCTGAAGCTAAATTTGTTCCTCCACACTGATTATTTCCTCTTGTTTCGACTGCATAAATCTGTGCAAAAACCACTGACCTAACAATCATTCAATTAATTGGCTACTTCAGTACAAAGAAACCAATCAAATTACTCAGCTATCACCCTTCTGCGCAGATACTACAAGTATACAGTTATTTCGGTACCTGTAAACGAACTTGCAATTGCAGTGCTTGAAATACGAGCAAATAATCACTGTGGATGAGTAATTTTTGAGCATTGCTTCAGGCTAGAACACCCCTCTTCCACAGTGGTTATTTACACTTATTTCGAAGACTGGATTAGTTAAGCAATTGCAAGATTGTTGACTCTTCTACACAGATACTATTTACATTAAGCTTAGTTCCTACCAATGTGTATATCTTTATCGTATTGACTTTTTAAACTTTCCAGTGCAATATTTCAGCTTATGCGCACGCGTAGAAAGAAATTATAGACATTCCATTGGTAGAAAATCACACAATTTTTTATACATATAAATTCTCTCTGAAGAGAAATATATTCGCACTGAAGTCAAAGCGATAAAGTTGGTTGAAACCAAGCTTTATTTGTCAAAATCAAATAATAACAAAATATACTACTACTTAACTCTTTACATACAACTGGGAGTCGTGGACAAACGACATCGTGGTGTGTCAATAACAATGTAAAATAACCGTATATAGTACTTGAGATGAAAGGGTGTGATCAATCTAACATGCCGACGGACAAAAACCTGTTCAAAGTCTGCAGCATAGGTACTTGAACAACATCGTTTGACGTTGTTTTAGCGCCTTTACTGCGGACGTTGAACAAGTTTTTGTCCATTGGGTATGTAAGAAGAAACCAATAATGTGTAAACGAGAACAAATAATCCCTGAAGCCATGCTCAATGATCCCACCTCTATAGTGATTAATTACTCTTATTACGAACACTGTTACAAGATTTTTGTCTCAGTATCGGTAACATTTTCGTCTCAGTATCGGTACCCCTCCACATAAAATATTTACGTCTATATTGAAAGATTTCTTGTGCTTCTTATAGATGTAAATCGGACAGGGGTACGAAACTGCGATCGTACTATTGACAATCAGGAAACTTACTAGCTTAGTTTCGTAGCCGTGTCCGAATGACTAATGTGAGAGCTCACATATTGAAAAATTTATTGTGCTTCTTATTGATGTAAATCGGACAGGGGTACGAAACTGCGATCGTACTATTGACAACCAGGAAATTAAGTAGCTTAGTTTCGTAGCTGTGTCCGAATGACTAATGCGAGAGGTGTCGGACTCTCACTTAGATCATTTGGACACGGCTACGAAACTACGATCATTCTAGAACTTTAAAAATAGCACTCCATAATTATAATTACACGAATATGTAGTCATGTAGTCATGGCAACTAATTAACAACTAATGATTAAATTTGCATTTAATTCCGTTCATCATGCTCAATGATGTGAATAGAGTTATTAAATAAAACTCATGCCAGTGATCAAAAACTTGTTCAAAGTCAGCAGTAAACACGCTAGAACAACATCGTTCTAGCGTCTTTACTGCGGACGTTGAACAGGTTTTTGCGATTAAATACGTTCTCTGTAATTTTTATACTAGCTGAACAGGATTAGCCTTGCTTATTAGAAAAGTCTCGCTCGTTTTTTTTTAATGTTCATTTAAAATGGCTGCTCAGAAAAAATAGAACATCTTAAAGTTCTAATGACGTAAAATTACTATCATTCGTTTGACTGTTTGTGCCTGTCATTTGATCATGTCTACAGACACATGACTTCAAAACATCGTCAAAACGACGCCCTATACCACTGGGGTGCGCCCACATGGTTAGTTAAACCAATAACACCAATAAAGTTTGTGGTTAAAATGTTTATATTAAGAAAACCACTTTTAGCAGTGGCCGAAATAATAGGGAGGAGTGTTATTGAGTATAGCTTCTGGCTACAAATTCTGAAGCTATGCTTAAAAATCTCTCCTCAACAGTAATCTTATTTCGACCAATCTTAGGACAACTATAAATGAAGAAGTGAAAGAAGTGAAAAAATAAAATCCCCTTCAAAAGTAAAAATGCAGGTACATTATATGCTACTTACAGGTATTCAAACTATAATTTGTCTCAAGTGACCCAAAAAAGGTTTCCATTAGTCAAATGTAAGTTGTAAAAACAAAGAAACACAGAAAAACACCGTGGTCAAAATAAGTGTAAATAATCACTGTGGAGGAGAGTTTTTTTTAGCATAGCTTCAGGCTTTTAAACTTAAAGCTATGCTCAAAAATCACTCCTTCGGTGATTATTTGCTCTTATTTCGATCACGGAAGTTTGCACAACACCAGGCTAGGTTATCCGGTCTCCAAATTATTATCTAGGCTAACTGCTGGACAAAAACTTGTTCAAAGTCCACAGTAAAGCTACTAGAACTACGTATTTAACGTTGTTCTAGCGTCTTTACTGCGGACTTTGAACAAGTTTTTGCTCACTGGGTAAACTTATTTTTGAGGTAGTTATTTAACAAAAGCTGTGTCAACCCAGTGGGCAAAAACCTGTTCAAAGTCCGCAGTAAAGATGCTAGAACAACGTTGAAAACGTAGTTCTAGTAGCTTTACTGTGGACTTTGAACAAGTTTTTGTCCAGTTAATTTAACACTCTTCTTCATAGATAAGATATGACAATAGAACGAACATAATATAATGATATAATAGAATAAAAAAACGTGTCAAAAATGTTAAAATTGATAAAAGTGAATGAATAAATGAATGAATGAATGAAATGATTACCCTACCGAGAAAACCTAAATATTTTTACAAGCATTGTCGAAAATAATTACTGTGGATGAGTGATTTAGAGAGTAGCTTGAGTCAACAGAGAAGACGAACTGTCGTACAGTGGCCAAAATAAACAATAAACAATCACTGCGGAGGAGTAATATTTGAGCAAATAATGTAAATAATGCCTGAGCTATGTCTAAAGCAATGCTTAAAATCCACGCCCCCACGGTGACTATTTACTCTTGTTTCATCCACTGTTGTGCAATCAAAGTTTGATTAATAGAAAGCAAACAAAAAAGTGCAGTTCAAGCTTGAATATAACTGTCAGACATCACCTGTGGAGGAGAGTTTTTGGGTATAGTGTTCAACTTTTAAGCTGAACATTATACTCAAAAAACACTCATCCACAGGTGATGTCTGGCAGTTACATTCAGGTTTGAGATCATGAAGTGCTCTTTGCAGATACTTTACAGGGTTCAAAATAAGCATGCGATGAAGGGCGTTATATTGGTTGTTTAATCAACACCCTTCTGCGCAGATATTTTCCCATCCCTGTATTATAAACATTTTACACATAAATATCAACTATCGTAAATGACCGTTTTAATGCCCTGGTCAATTTTGTTATCATGGGTGTTTAATCGAAGGAGAGGCGTTAATAAAATACAATATTATTTTTGTACTGAATTTACAAATTGGATTTTATTAATCCGACTGAAAAATCCTTCAAATTTCCATACAAATTTGTAGCAAATACTTCATTAAGAAAAATAAGCGCACCACTGGGTGTTTGACAGGAGGGATGCTAATTTGAGAGTGGGAGTTAAAAAGGTCATTTAAGGTAAACTTTTATTTTTTAGTTCTAAAACTACTTAAAAAAGAATAATACAGACATGCACATGAAATGCCTACTGTTAATCAAACTTTATATGACACCCGTGAAGGAGAGTCGCAAAACCAATTAACAGCAAGATCTTGAATTGCTACTCTCCTTCAGTTATTATAAGTTTCGAAAGAAGCACAAATAATCACTGTGGAGGAGTGGTATTTGAGTGTAGCTCGAGACTTTATAGCATGAAGTTATATTCAAAAATCACTCCTCCATAGCGATTATTTCGAGCACTGGTCCTCTTTCTAAGGTACTTTTTAAACTTTTTTAAGACTTTTATATGCAAGTTAGTTTTAAGTAGATTCAATTGGCATTTGTGGTCCAGTCTTATCTAATGGTGCCGGTTGGTTTGTGTTGGATGCAAAATGTTTGGCAAGTAAATGCAATGGTATTTTCGCATTACTCATCTCGTAAAACTGATTCATCAAGGAAACAGAATTCATGAGCGATGATGAATTCATAAGCGATGATGATGACGACGTATTATTATCAAACGGGATATCATAACCATTGAGATCATCGAAAGAAATAATTTTGTCAATGCAAGGTGGTGGAATATAGGGGGCTCGATTAACCAGTTCACTTTCTTCAATAATCGAGGCCAAATCACCATCAATATTACTCGCGTTCAACTCAGTATCGATAAATGGTGGTGGAATGTATGGAGAGCGTGAAGAATAACCAACAAAATCTTGTAGATCTGCTGTAACATCCAAAAATTCTAATCCAGGCATATCTGAATCATCAAATTCCTGCAAGAACTCTTCATCAATTTTCACATCCTCTGTCATATTCGGAACAGGAACAACAGCATAATCTTTATTGTCTTTTTCATATGGTTTGTATTTGGTAGATGTTTCACCTGTTGTAATAACAACTTTTTCACCGTCAATGTTGCGTTTCTTGAGAGTTCTTGATGGTATAGATTTAAACTGCTCAGTTGATAGCATCTGATCTTCAAGCTCCAATCCACTAAAATCAAATAAATCACAAGCCTGCATATAAGTATTTTTGTTTTGCGAGTATAGCTGTTGCCCGCTGGGCGCTTTAGAAATGCATACGAAGTATAACAGTGGTTGAAATAGTAAATAATTACTGTGGAGGAGGGATTTTCGTGCATAGCTGCAGGCATTGTAGCCTTTGCAGCTGAAAATTGTACTCAAAAACACTCCTCCACAGGTGATGTCTGACCGTTATCTTTAGGTGTTTTAAATTGTTTTTATGTTATTGACCATTCGAATTACATCAGAAAGAAATAATGTATCCGTGCACCAAAAAAGGATATGTACACGTACCTGATAACATAATGCACACAGATAATATACTGCGGTTGACCAGTTGCTGAAGAGTATACAACATTCGATTTTGTTTGCATCCATATCCAACCACCGGTCTTGACCAACATACGATAGTATCCACTTACAGCTTGACCTTTCTTTAAAACTAAAATATATGGAAATTATGAGTGTATCACTTATAAACATTACCAAAGATTGTTTTCACTTAAGTGCATTTTAATATAGGGTAAAAACTTTTTTCAGATGAATTATTTTATATTGCCTGGATGTTAATGTTAGCATATCAAAAAAAATATTCCCAGTAAGCAAAAACCTGTTCAAAGTCCATAGTAAACGTTTTCAACATTTAACGTTGTTCTAGCGTCTTTACTTTGAACAGGTATTTGCCTACTGGATTAATTTCAGTGTTTGAAATAAGCGCAAATAATCACTGCGGAGGAGTGATTTTTCAGCATTGCTTCGAGCTAAAAAGCCTGAAGCAAAGCTCAAAAATCCTGCCTACAAAGTGATTATTTGCTCTTATTTCAAAAACATGCAGCTACATTTTACAAACAGGTTCACAACAAATGAAACATACTCAGCAGTTGAAATACGAGAAAATAATCAATGTGGATGAGTGATTTTTGAACATAGCTTCACGCTTAAAG
This sequence comes from Neoturris breviconis, assembly GCA_032360805.1. Taxonomy (NCBI): domain Eukaryota; kingdom Metazoa; phylum Cnidaria; class Hydrozoa; order Anthoathecata; family Pandeidae; genus Neoturris; species Neoturris breviconis. The sequence goes on from JAULBZ010001892.1 coordinate 8,495, forward strand.
TCTGAAGCTATGTTCAAAATTCCCTTCTCCACTGTGATTATTTTCTCTTATTTTGGCCACCGATACTAACCTGTCTCATGACAGTTTTTCAACACATTGGAGTCACATATGTGAACGTAAAAATACCAGGATGTTCCCATCAACGCTTGTGGTGAATATCCAATAATATCATTCGACCTATAAATGAACCCGAGAGGTTGATTATTCAATAATTGCCCGAAATAAAAAATGTATAATACAAAGAAATGTGTGAAAAATACAGATTTCCTTAATTATTTCTCGAGAAATAACTTAAAAATTGAAGATCCCCATAATTGTTAATTCCACAGAATTAATTTTCACGATTTTGTCAGTAGGATTTAATTTGCGGAATAAGTTTTTGCGACTGATGGTTGGAAAGGTCCAATTTATGAGTTTTTTTCTTTCTTAAGAATCTTATAAGTCATCAAAAACACTGAAATTTTGAAATATATAAAAACCGCAGATTTTAGTTTTGCGATTGAATTGTTTTCTATGAATTTCGGTACAGACTTCAGATTTTCAATATTTTGGAAGAAATTACATTTCATGACAATTTCTTCAGCATGAAATTCTTCCATCTAAACTTTGTTTGGCCAGCTAAATATTTCTCCTACAAACACACTGATTACAGTGAGCACAGTCTTCAAAATAAAAGCAAACAATCACCGTGGAGGAGTGCTTGTGGAGGAGTGCTTTTAGAGTATTGCTTCAGGCTTTGTAGCCTGAAGCAACTTAAACATCACTCCTCCACAGCGATTATTTGCTTAGTTCGAGCATGAAAGAGATTTCTACTTACAAATCTTCGATTTCAGTGATTTTCATATCCAGAGTATGTTTTGTGACAAAGGTTTGTCGGTCAACAGGTACTTCAAATGTAGCATTTGACAGCAAAGGGTTACCAACTGCAATTAAACAACGTGTCATTGCACCTTCTGATGAACCAAGTTTGGTACGATACATCTGTATTGAACCAGTGCAATGGACAACCTATAATAGTAATATCTCATAAGTACTTTATTGGAACAAGCAAGGCTAAAATAGCTGCCGTTTATCACTTTGGAGATTTTTAATATAGTTTTCAGCTTAAACTACTAAAACCACTCTCCCACAGGTGATGTCTGACAGATATTTCAAGACTTGTAGGGAATAACACAATATAGTGAACATCCATGGTGCCAATCAATTTCAAGATAGCAAATCAAATTCAAGATTGATCATTCAGTGCGCTCGCATGTGTTTCATATTATTCTGTTTCCAAAAATCTGATAAACATCTGCAACAAATGTCAATGCTCACAGTGGTCAAAATAAGAGTAAATAATCACCTTGGACACGCAGACTGAAGAAGCTGCACTCAAAAGTCCCTCCTCCACAGTGATTAGTTGTTCTAATTTCGAAAATTAGAAAAAGACTTACTCTGTAGATAGATGCATTAATGTTGACACTTTTCCCTCTGCTAGTCAATGTTGATTTCATTCTCAGAAAGAATGATCGATGAGGACTTCTATCAAGATCAGTACTGGCCGCTATAAACACAACATTAATCAATTAATCTTCCAGTCAAAATAAGAGTAAATAACCAATGTGGGGGAGGGATTTTTGAACATAGCAAGTGTCAGGCTTTAGAGCTATGCTTAAAAATCTCCTCCACAGTCAATGCTTGCTTGTATTATTCACCAAACATATCTTAGGAGCCATCTCAAAATTTCGCTTCTAAACCAATTTTTTCAGTAAGGTTAAATCAACTAAAATTTGACAAAATTCAACAAAAATTAATCTGTACAGAAGTGTGTTAGGTCAAGAAGCTTGTAATGGATTGATTTCTTCGGTACAAAGAAACCAATCCATTACAAGATCGTTGACTCTGAAACAGAAACTAAAATTTGAGACTTGCAATTTGACAAATATATATATAAATGCAGTTGTCAATATTTTTTACCTTGCTTTGGATTCTTTACACTGTTTTGAAAGTCAGCACAAAACAAACCATCAAATATTTCCATATCTTCTAAAGGAACCTGTCCACCCAGCTGCTTAGCAAGATTCTCCTGATCACACGGGTGTACATACTTGTATATACTGTGACCAGTCACATCAAGCTATGGTAGTAAAAAATACTGGTCAAATTAAGGCCATACAATAACCTGCCAATATTACGCAGTTAGGGCAAAAAACGTGTTCAAATTCATCAGTAAAGATGCTAGGACAAAATTTTTAATGTACTTTGAACAAGTTTATGCCCACTAGGTATAATATCAAATTGGTTAAAAGAGTTGAACAAACTTATATCTAGCTAATCAGCGTTTCAAATCTAAGGAAAATAATCACTGGGAAGGAGGGACAGTAAGAGTTCAACAAACTTATATCTAGCTAATCAGCGTTTCAAATCTAAGGAAAATAATCACTGGGAAGGAGAACAGTAGAGTATAGGTTCAGGGTATGAGTATTGTCAATGGATTTAAGCGCAAATAATCACCACGGAGGGATTTTGAGCATAGCTTCACAGTGATTATTATTTGCTCTTAAAAGCCTTAAGATAACGATCGAACATCAAATGTAGAAGAACGTTCTTTTGAGTACAGCCTTCAGCTACAAAGCTGAATACTGTATACTCGAAAAACACTCTTTTACAGGTGATGTCTAACTGTTATCTTGAGGCTTGTGCTCTTATATCAACCACTAACTGTTGCTAATAAGAAAATACTTGACAACTGAGAAGTGGTTGAAATAAGAGTAAATAATCACCGTGGAGGAGAAATATTTGAGCACATCTTCAGGCTTTTTAGCTTGACGCTATGCTAATAAATCACTCATCCGCAGTGATTTTTGCTGTTATTTTAACAAATGAAAACTAATAAACTACCTGTTGTAGTCCAAGATTTTCAGTGACATTTGGGGAGATATATAAACACTGTCCATCTTCGGCCAATACAAAAACAAAACCACCAAGGGCATCTTGTATACATGAATTAAACTGGTCAACTTCACCAGTAACCAATTTCTTCTGACCGGCTAAAATATATTGTGAAAGTTTGATAATATTGCAGATAATATTATAGGACATCACCTTTTCCATGAAAACATACAGTGTTTGGAATAAGAAAAAATAGGGGGTCCAAAAAAAGACACCTGACATTTCTGGCTCTTGACCTGTCAAAAATTTGTTAAATTAACCTTGACAGGTTATTCTTCAATATGAAATCCTTGAGATAAAAATGACCTGATAAAATATATTTCCTTGTATTGACCTACTGTAGAGGAGTATTTTTTTTAGCAGGCCTAAAACTACAGTGCTGTATCTTAAGGGATTATCTCAAAATTTCGCTTCAAAATTAACTTTTTTGTTAAGTTTATATTAACTAAAATTGACAAGATTCAACAAAAATAAATCTGTGCAGAAGTGTGTTAGGTAAACGAGCTTGCATGATCATCGACTCAGTACTTCCCTCTGTAGATTTTATTTTTGAGACCGTTTCTAACATTTTCTTTGGTAGTCAATTTGGGCAGACAAGTTACAAACTTTAGTTATAGATTACATCTTGTTGGTCAAGAAACTAGTCATGGTGCATATTCCTATTAAAAAGGAAACTTTTGTTGTCACTTCAAGTTATGTTGTTATTTGTGCATCCATAGTCACAGACTATCAATCAATCGCTAAGATACAGCACTGAACTATGCTCAAAAATCCCTCCTTCACAGTGATTATTTGTTCTTATTCCGACCACTGACATAGGTGAACATGAAATAAGAATAAATAATCACTGTAAATCCTGCCTCCTGTATCGTACCATTAATTTGCTGCAACACATGCTTTATCTTTATGTAGCTGTTTGATAATCTCATAACACATAGACGATCCAATTTTTCAGTCACATTTTCTGATAATGGTAACTGAGCAGCCAATTCTCCAAATTCATCATTTTGCTGGCCTCGTCTTTGACGGGCTGCATCACGCGATTTTTTCTTTTTAATTTGTTCCATTTCTTAGAATAAGAAAGATAAATTTCATATACAAAGCCATAAATAACTACCAGACATCACCTGTGAAGGAGGGTGTTTTGAGTAGTAAAAACACTCCTTCACAGGTAGTGTCCAACAAGTATTGTCAAACTTATGCACATCTTAAAACAATCAATTAATTTCTCTATCTCGTTATTTAGACCACCCGCTAATAAACCACATTATTAAATGAGGTAATCTTCCAGCCTCCTCCTTGGTGATTAAAGCACTTACCATGAATTCTACTAATCACTAAGTATTTTGATTTTCACCACTTACACTGCACATATTTAACATACTTTACAAATCAATTCCAAATATTTCTTTGGAACAATAAAGTGAACATGTCTGACATGATCAGTGATTACGATGTTCAAATTAAGGACAAATAATTACTGTGACTGGTTTTTGAGTATGGCTTCAGACTATGCTAAAAAATCATGCCTCCACATTTGGGTGAATGTGGTCAAAGTCTCATAGCAATTTCAAAATAAATGTGGTAAAAACTGATAGAAATTAAATGTTCAAAAAATTTTGACCCCTATTTTTAGTGAATAAAACCAAGCTTTAGAGTGGTACTAATTGTATCTTCTTAGAGTTGATATGATTTGAACTAATGATATTCTAACTCACAACACCTCATATAACCCTGAAGAAACAAGTAAGTCTAGGTCAAAAGTTTTGCTTTCTTCATAACGTAACATAATAAGGTTACGTAATATATCTTTAAAGAATTGCTAAGTGGACAAAAAACTTGTTCAAAGTCTGCAGTAAAGACATTAGAACAGCGTTGAAAAGGTTATTCTAGCATCTTTATTGCATATTTTGAATAAGTTTTTACCCACTATATATTTCTAACCAGTCTATAAATAATTGATTAGAACTTTAATTTTTAAATCTGTATATAACTCCACCCTTAAGAAGTTTAAAAGCAATACAGCAAAAGAACTATGTCTAGACATAATCTATTTAAAAACCATAAAGCATTATTCATTACGAAATAAACATTTCAAAAGTTAAATGTGATTAGATTAAAATACAATGCAAATACTTCAAATTAAATGTGTAAATTTTGCAGAAAAGCAGAGAACTGTTTGTTATAAAAAAAAAAAAAGAAGAAACTTTTTTCAATGAAGAAAGTGAAACAATAGTGTTGATAAAATTTAAATCTTAACATTTCTAGATAAGAAGATACAAAATATACTGCACCACCTCTTCTTTTTTACTTTTCACTTTCCTTGCTTGAGAACCATCAGATAGTATCGATAGAGGGGTGATTTTTTAGCTAAAAATGATATCTTAAAAACTCGACTTGTACATGCTGTAATACAGTATCCACTTTTGAAAAATTGAAAAAAAAATTGGCTTGCGATCTGGTAATATGGCCTAGAATGCCATAACCAAATTTCAGGACTTTGAACCCTTTTTGCCCCCTCGGGATTGAGTTGACGAAATCGAAAATGTTTTGGCAAGCACTTCTAGATTATCGCCACAAATGCTGGTACCAAATTTTAAGAAAAGTGGACCGCCGCTGAAAAGTAATAGAAATAGCCTAGCCAAACTTTTTTTGGTAGGCTAAAGATGAATCTAAACAGAAGGAAGTGTGTTAGGTCAACGAACTTGCAATGGATTGGCTCCATCAGGTGAAGAAACCAATCCTTTGCAAGTTGGTTGACTCAGTACTCTCCTCTGTAGATTTTATTTTTGAGATGGTCCCTAAGAGAGATTTTACAAATTACATTAAGAAAATAATATTCACTTTAGACTTTGTAGTAGGTCAAACAGCTTACTGAAATTAAGATACCATTGTTATGAATTGACATGTTGACTGTTAATAATAACCTATAGGCAATTTAATTGTAATATCATTGAACAAAAGATAGTTTTGACAATTACTTTTAATATGCTTTAATAAATACCTGCTGCAAAAACCTGTTCAAAGTCAGCAAAATAGCTCTATATGTCATTTACAATAGGAATCAAATTTGAATATATAACTGCCAGACATCACCTCTGAAGAAGTGTCTTTTGAGTATAATGTTCAGCTTTTAAGCTAGACACAATACTAAAAAACACTCCTCCACAGGGTTGGGAATTGAGGATAATTTGACTGTAGAACACTTGCAAATGCCTCTATGCTTAGTTTCCCTGTGGTGATTACATAGCAATGATCTTTCATAACTTCCTTTGTTGAATTTGCATCATTATAGTGAGATGTTAGAATGCTAACAAATAAAGCACTTTTTATTGCTAAAAAATAAATGTAAGGGGCCATCTCGAAATTTCGCTCGAAAACCAACTTCTTTGGTAGGGCTAAATCAACTAAAATTGACGAAATTCAATACGTTGGTGCAGGGCTTGAAATAACAGCCGGTCATCACTGTGGAGGAGAGATTTTTCAGAATATTTTGAGCCAATTTTAAATATTTAAAATATTTGGAACATTGAAAAAGAAAAACATAACTAAATTGAATGTAACACAGATGTGTTGTACTTATTACCAGTTGTCACACAAATTTCATATCTATAGAGTGAGATCAAAGGATCTAAATATTGCAGAAACTCTTTTCCAAGAACTTATAAAAGCATCTGGGCTGCACATTCACATAATAAATATACATGTATTAGACTTTAAAACAGAAAAGAAAGTTTGTTTTTATTAATAATCCAGGAAGTAATTAATCATCAAAGATTCCAATATGTTAGTTAATATAACGGATACAACATTCACATTTGTTTGCTATAGTCTGATTTGGTCTAAGATACCATAATGATGTATGATGTTTATTTTTTCTATTGTACATTGATTCATATTTTGTTTGCCATACAATATGATAAAGTTCGCACACATTTCATAATATCGTTAAACAAATATTAATACCTACTGTAATATAAGCAAGAAGTAAAATGTGAAAGAACTGATATTCTTATCGAAAACATAGATATAATATATTGACATAAAAGTTCAATTAAAATTAAGCCACAAAGTAAAAACATAATTTACACCAATGCTTGAAATAAATCCCAGTGGGCAACGACTTGTTCAAAGTCTGCAGTGAATTTGTTCTAGCGTCTTTACTGGCAAGAACATAATATAATCACTGCAGAGAAGTACAAGCTTGAACATAACTACTGGACATCACCTGTGGATGAGTGTATTTTGAGTATAGTGTTGAACACTATACTAAAAAAAACACTCCTCCACAGGTGATGTCTGGCAGTTACATTCAGACCTGAAGTAAGAGTAATCACTGTGGAACAGATTTTTGAGCATAATTTCAGGATTTGTAGCCCAGAGTTAATACTCAAAAATTGCTTTCCCACAGCGATTATTTTTTATTCTCTGACCACTGAATCATTGTGGCGAAGTAATTTATATATAGAATGTACAGTTAAAATAAAAACACATTCATTTTCGTTAGATTTCATAACTTCATATAGCAGGCTGCAAATAACACTCATAACCAGAGGAATGCTGACGTCAATTCAGAAGCCTGCATAGTGAAAACAGAATGATCAGAGGTTACTCACTACCTAAGAATCTAAATGATTTTTTAAAAGTAACATGTTCAACTTTTATACGTAGGAATTTTAACCAATCAGCATTCAAGATACTAATAATATATTTTGACCATTTTTTTTTTAAGTCATTACAAGGCACTTGGAACTTCTTTACTCTTTTTAATATATAAATGTCATAACAACCATATTGCAAGAATACCCAGGTTGAGATTTGGGAAAAAATTAAAGCAGCCGCGCACCGATCTGTTATTTCTTGATTTTAGTCGAAATAGTAGGATACCATAACCATCCTGTAAGTAATTACAGGAAAGATGCTGGAAGTGGAAGGTTATGATCAGCTGTGACTTGGTGATCCTAAGAGTGGTGCACAGCTCCTTTAATAACAAAATAAGAACATATGCAGCTGGAAGCTGAGATATTTGTCACCAATTCTTTTTAAAGTATAAATGATTAAAACCAGAACAAAAGAGAACAAGAAAGACCTTTGTCTTGAACATCTGCAGTCTTCTACTAAAGACATAGTTTGAAATAAAAGTACTCTCCTCCACACAGCCTGTAAAAAAATCTGCGATACAGTACCCAAAAATGAAAAAAAGCATATTTTGAAAAAAACAACCCGCAGTGGAGTGCCCAAAATGAAGCAAATTTTGAGAATGGTGGAGCGCCTTCTGAAGGTAACTCGGCAGTAGTCAAAATAACAGTAAATAATCACAATGGAGGAGTAAAAAGCTTGAAACTATACTAAAAAATTACTCATCCACTGTGATTATAAAATCGTTACAGATTTTATATTGAGTTGAGTTATATTATAACTCAGCTGTATTATGCACTAGGGTACTGTATCCTTTTATATTGTTGCTTCCCAGTTCAAAAATCCCTTCTCCACAGTGGTTATCCCTTCTTATTTCGAACACTGAATTTCTCGGACAGTTGGGTATTGTTATACCAAATAGGGTAAGTTTTAAAAAAATATTAAAAAAGTTAATTGCAACACAGATATGATAAAAACAAAACACTGTTACTGTTTTATCATATCTCTAAAGATAGATAGAAATGGTTGATCGATACATACCACCACCAAACTCATTTTAGAATAGTAATTCATCAGAGGATTTAAACAAAACAACACAAATTGTGTAACAACACAATTTTTTTTCATTTTTGTTACTGTTTTACCAAAACAAACAAAACAACACATTTTATTCAAAGCATCAAATATATTTACACATAGTATCAAAGACCACATGTCAAGCAACATTTCTCAAAATGTCTGGAACAGACGGTAAACTGGAATTGTTAGAGGTGGCTTTCCTTTTCGACAATGTTAGGCAGGCACTGCTTGCTGGAGAAGGAAGTATATTTTCTTCTCCAATGGAATATCAAAGACGCTGAAGGGTCTAAATTCAGTGCAGCATTTTGACTCAATTAAAGATGGCATTATCGAATAATGGCTACAAGTACATCAGTGTAAGGTTTGTAGACAGCTAGAGTCAAGATAGAGTCAAGATCGTTATCACTAGCTAACTACTGACAACTTATTTCCTCATTTTCAACAATAAATCTCAATTTTTCAAGCTCCCCTATAAAGTATTCTGGTCCACAAGAGTAGCCAAACCACTTCCCATCAAAATCGTCGCTATCTGAATAAGAATTAACTTCCATTTCAGAAGAAGAATTCTGATGATCTAGAACTTCATGTGTGACTCCCACAACAGACATTTTGTTTTTAATACTATCATGTAGCACATGTGATGTCATTTTGAGTATGAAACCATGGTAACTAAAATTGCATATGGCGATGACCCTTTTTAGTGAATAAAAGCAAGCTTTAGAGTGGTACTTATTGTAGAAGTCAGGTACCTTCTTGGAGTTAGTCCTATGATTTGAACTATAGATATTCTAACCCACAGCACCTCATATAACCCGGAATAAACAAGTAAGTCTATATGTTAAAAGTCTTGCTTTCTTAATAAGTGGACATAAACTTGTTCTGTCTGCAGTAAAGACACTAGAAAAACATTGAAAAGGTTGTTCTAGCATCTTTATTGCATACTCTGAACAAGTTTCTAGCCACTATATATTTCTAACAATCTCTATAAATTATGGATTAGAACTTTAAAATTATCACTTAACTTTTAAATCTGTATTAATTCCACCTGCTTGTTATTGTTTATATAAAAAAAGAAGTTTAAAAACAATGCAGTAAAGGAACTATAGGTCTAGAAATATTTAATAACCTATTAAAAACTACAAAGCATTATTCATTATGAAATTAACATTTCAAAAGTTAAATGTGATTGGATTAAAATACAATGCAAATAATTCAAACTAAATGTGATTGGTTTAAATTCTTTTTCTCAGAAACCAAAATCAAAACATAGTCACTTGTGTAAATTTTGTAGAAAAACAGAGAACTATTTGTTATAAAAACAATGAAGAAACTTTCTTCAACGAAGAAAGTGAAACAATAGTGTTGATAAAATTTAAATCTTAACATTTCTAGATGAGAAGATACAAAATGTACTGGAACACCTCTTCTTTTTCACATTTAAATTTCCTTGCTTGACAAACCTCAGATAGTATTAATATAATTATTTTTCAGAACTATACATGGTGTATAAGTCGAGAAGTGATTTTTTAGCTAAAATCTATATCTTAAAAACTCGACTTATACAAGACGTAATACGGTATCATCTGAAAAAATAGAAGAAGTCTCCACTTCTCTCCTTATCATTTGGGTATGATATTGCATAGCCAAAATTTGAATGTAGTCAAATTCTCGTAGAATTCAAATGTTTTTTGCCGATACTTGGTCCCAAATTGCCGAAATCGGAAAGAAATTGGCCAGTGGTCTCGTAATATTACCTAGAATGCTGTAGCCAAATTTCAGGATGATACCACACCTTTTCGGTCAATTAGACCTAAAATGCAATTTAGACCCTTTTTGCCCAAAACTCAGAACCAAGTAAACGAAAAAAAATATCTCTACGAATGCTGGTACCAAATTTTAAAATGCTAGCATTTCGAGAATATCAAGAAAAGCGGGTGCCACAAAGTGATAGCAAGCCCATCCAAACTTTGTCTGGTGGGCTAAAAATGATAATTTGGTAACATTTTTAGTGTGGTATACAATTTATTCTTAATCTGATGGCTTTTTAATTTCTTATACATTAATCACTAAAGCGTTTTTTCAGTATATTCCAAATGGAAGGTATAACAGTTGCGAGAGCAATTTCCAACAAAAAATATTGAAAAATTCTGCGGTCATTGAGAACATCCTTTCTTGCAATACAAAAATTATTGCCTTTTTGTTACTATTTTATCACATTTTTGTCACGAAGTTGTATTTCCAAGCAATAATATTTGTAAGAGTTAATTTTGTTCAGATAAAATATGGAAACTGTTCCATTCGACATTTATTATAATTAAACACAAAACGATAAAAAGTAACCAAATTAGAAATTGAAAGGGTTACATTTTTATCAATCAGGGTTTTCAAATAATATTCTTGGGGGATTTCCGTTCTTATGTTAATATTTCAATATGAAAGGAAGAAGTTTGAAATGGAAAATTAGGGATTTTATAGCACTTTTATCATTTGAGATTTCTATATACTTTTTTATAGTTTATATCTAGTCCATTTGTGAATATCTTTTATTTTAATTAAATATGCAAGAACACAATTTCTACATATGTCCCTTTTGCAACGTATATACCATATTTTCTGATTTTTAAAATATTTATATATATTTCTTTTCAATTTTTGAGATAAAAGGTTGTTATGTTTTAATTTTACTAAACCATAATCTGACCCATGAATTTCTTATTGAAAATGGTTTTCAAGAGCAAAAAAAAACTCATTTTGTGGTCATACAGTACATATATGATCACTTTTTTATATAACATCTGAACCACTAAAGCAATAGTTTTGAAATTTTCTGACTTTTTGCAACTATCTATAAGACACAAATTGTGAAAATTTTAGCTTGATTATGTCAGCAAATCAAAAAATATATGTCCTAACCTAAGACCACCAATTTCTTCATAGGGGAGATCCCAGATAAATCGACTATTTATTATTTTGCAATATTAAACTTGTGTTTAAATAATACTTATAACTTGAAACTTAGACAAGTTATATACATGAAATGTCAAAAGAAAGATTTCATAAGTTTTGGTCACATATAACTACCTTAAGTGTATTAATTTTCGCGCTGACTTAATTTCGCGGACGCCGAATTTTGGATTTTTCGCGGAGATTTAATTTCGCGGACGGCCTATTTTTAAATTTTT
>JAULBZ010001893.1:0-17743 GCA_032360805.1 Neoturris breviconis
AACCACCGACAAAAAAAAAAAAAAAAAAAAGACAAAAGGGGCTGGGGACGAGCTTGGTCTTTACCCACACTGGGTATTCATACACTTAAAAACTTAATTTCAACATGTTTTAACATTAACATTAGAGTTATGATTATGGTTCTGTTATGCATTATGGTGCGACGGATTTTTCAAATAACGGCCAAAACACAATTGATGTAAAAACTCCAGGTGCAGTAATTGGATATAGAGCTGGATATTCTACTGAGGATGTTCGCCAGTTAAACCTTTACTTTGATTGTCCAGGTAATACAAACAATTCAGTTTAAATTTATATTGATCTCAAATCTTTATAAATATAATATCGCAATTTCTCAGCAAGAGGCACAGCACAATGTCATTATTGTTGAAACATCGTCACAAGGATATTTTGTAGTTGATATAACGTCGTAGTGTGCACGCGACGTCTTATCAACGTCGAAAAAGCTTAATTGAATCATTGTGATGTCAAAACGACGTCTTTGCGATAGATAAGACGTCGAGTGCTGGCAAGGCTTGGTAAAATGTATGATAGAAGTATCGAAGTAACATAGCTACCATGATATTAAGAGATACTCTCCAACAAAAGCCAAATGAAGACATTCCATTGGTAGAAATAGACATCACACAAATTGTGTGATGTCAATTTCTGCCAATGGAATCTCTTCTTTTGCCTATATGTTTCGCCTAGTGTACTTACACATTTATATCAACAAGATGATTGTTTGGTTTCTTTCCTTTCAATCACCAATCAATTTCAGGATAGTCTAAGCCCTTGAGGTTATGGACTACTGATCACTCAACTCTGCAGAATTAATGCGGAAAAGGCCATTTATACAATAATTATATCTTTTCTGTTCTTACGTTGAAGATACAGTAACAACGGCATCAACAACACGTTTTTATAACGTTATTTTGCTGAATATAAACAGGTTTTTGCGGGCTGGAAACATACTACAATATTTAGAATACTCTCCTAAGGTGGATCTACACTATAGGGGAAAGCTTTCGCACAAAAGCCAAATGAAGACATTCCATTGGTAGAAATTGACACCACACGAATCGTGTGTTGGCAATTTCTACCAATAGAATGCCTTCTTTTGGCTTTATTTTTCGCCTAGTGTAATTACACATATCAACGAGCTGGCCATTGACTGGTTTCTTTCCTTTCAAAACACCAATCAATTACAGGGTAGTCTATGCCTTTCAGGTTATGGACTATTGCTCAATCTATTGCAAGAACGTTAACTCATAACTTTGCAGAATTAATGTTGAAACGGTCATATATACAATATTTCTATCATTTCCGTTCTTACGTTAAAGATCCAACATTAACAACAGCGTCGACGACAACAGCATCGACAACAGCATCAACGACAGCATCAACAACAGCATCAACAACAACATCGACAACAACATCGACAACACCATCAACAACAGCATCGACAACAACATCGACAACACCATCGACAACAACATCGACAACAACATCGACAACAACATCGACAACACCATCGACAACACCATCGACAACGACATCGACAACAACATCGACAACAGCATCGACAACAGCATCGACAACAGCATCGACAACAGCATCGACAACAGCGTCAACAACAGCATCAACAACAGCGTCAACAACAGCATCAACAACAGCGTCAACAACAGCAACGACAACGGAACAACCAGGAGTAACAGTTATTACATGTGAGCATCATCTAGTTGTACTTTTTTATAACTTATTTTGGCAAAATCCTGTTCAAAGTCAGCAGTAAAACCTTTACTGAGGTCTTTAAGCCAGTTTTTGTTTTCCGCCTCCGATTTCCAGATCCTCAACGATTTTCATTCCACTCTCTGGATTTAGCATTACGCAATGGACTATATCGCAGTCGATTTTTCCTTCTATAGCTAAAATTCTAACTAGTCGAGATTTACTGAGAACTCTAATGGATGTTCTAGTTCTTCAATTATTTACTGAGAACTATCACCCACAACTATTATTTTGGAAAACTTTGATTTTATAAATCTTAGGTTTTCCTCGACTTTAAGTTTTAACATGCTTTTCCAGTGGGCAAAAACTTGTTCAAAGTCAGTATTAAACTATACTGCGAACAAATTTCTGCTCACTGATATCTCCTAAATTTTTCAGTTAAATCAAGGAAGTTTTTAAACTTCCCCAGGTTAAATATTTCACAACTTATATTTTGTAATTGTAAAGATTCTTGGCCAGAACAAAGCTGGGAGACAGAATACACATTGTAGCTAACTTTGCCTCTCAAGTTTAGAAAAATTTCGACAGTTGAGAACGAAAAACAAATCAATGCAAACTTGTTCAAAATCAGCAGTAAAGATAGCTTCGGACTTTGAACATCGGAAATTATTGGTCTATATTATCGCTTTTAGAAATCTTTAGTTATTAGAACGTTATACTCAGCGCTCTTGCAACGTCGGGAAGACGTTTTGTTTTGACGTCTGGATGTCAAAACCACGTGTTACGACGTTGATAAAAAGTCGCGTACCAGAGAGTCTGCCTTATGTATAAAGAAGCGATTTAAAAATATTTTTGCAGAAGAACTCGGTGTGAGAGACAACCGAATACGGTTCGAGTAACTTCGTCTATGAATTGTGCATTTACCTATTCATTGCAAAATCCAAGGCTTTAAATTGGTCGTCATATCGTGTGACCTTTATTAATGGAAATTATTACAATTTTTCTTCTAACTAATATAGCTACAATATAAATACAAGTACAGTGCGAAGTTGTTTTATCGTCTTTACTGCGGACTTTGAACAAGTTTTTCCCCACTGGAAGGGCTATATAAAGGGTTATCGTATTTCTAGACGTCAAAACAATTTATTCAGAGTCCGTTTTTTACTGGGTCCGGTTTATTTGGGGTCCGGTTTATTTAGGGTCCGGTTTATATTGGGTCCACTTTATTCAGGGTCCAGTGTTCATAAGGTCCGGACTGTACGGGCAAAAAACGTCAGGAACTTCACTTGATGTGTATGTAAAACTGCTTGTTCCAAGATTCTCTGCTGGTTCCGCGCGAGACTGGTGGTTCACTGTTTTAGTAACTACGGTTTGAGAACTACTCATGTCAGGAACTTCCTCATACACTCTATTCACAAGAAAGTAAGGTTTTTATGAAACATTGTGTACGATGTTCGTACTAGTTACACGCACTTAGTCTTTTTAGGAAGCGGAAATTGTTAAATCCTGGTGGCTTCTAGTTATTATTCATTTATTCATTTAGCATGTAGTTTTTCAAGTCCTTGCTCTGGCGGTAGACTTTACGGAAATCGTGTACTTCGAACATTTTCAGGTAGGTTTTCATTACAGAGAAATTAAATCACACTCAGGTAGGTCTGTTTTTACATACGGGGTAACCACAATCAGGTAGGTTATTCTGGCATATCTAACACCTGAAAGATAATTAATCCGCACATTTTATTACTTAGCTATAGGTATAGGGGTGTAAGTGAGTAAAACAAGCCTGAAATTAATTAGAGAAACTTGTCTAGCGGTTCCACAAAAAAATGTTGTCAGCAATAAAAACTGAACCCTTGAATTGCAGGATTTCATTTTTTCATTTTATCCTGGTACATATTAATGTTCCAAGTTCTGAGTGTATTTGTTTTACAATAAGTTGCATTAATTATTTTATCCTCATACCCAGTTGGCAAAAACCTGTTCAAAGGCAGCAAAATACCGTTGTTCTAACGTTATTTTGTTGACTTTAAACAGGTTTTTGCTAGCTGGGAAAACTATAACCTGCGTTAGGTACAATCAGCCGGACGTACGTAGTTCCGCAGATGATAAGCTTTAGCGGCAATTAGTTTGAACTAATGGTAATGCGTAATTTTCTAAGGCAAGTTAGCAATTTCCTATAGACATTCTCCAAAGTCTCTCCCTTGAGATTCTTTACTGGTGGATCTACCATTCGAAATTAATGTTGTTTTAACGTCAAGGCACGACTATACCGTACATTTTCTTGCCGTAAAGCAATGCTAACAAATCACTTCTCTGTAATATGTATTACTGAATTTTGTCAATCTCAAGAAGGGTTTTTGGTGCTGGTTGATTTCCATAAGGCGGAAAATTCTACACGAAAGCCAAAAGAAGATATTCCATTGGTAGAAATTTTTACCAATGATATTTCTTCCTTTGGCTTTTACGAGGAATTTTCCGCCTAATGGAAATCAACTTTAACTAAACTCTAGCTAGCTTTACAAAACACAGATACTTCTAGTAGCAGAAGGTTGTGTGAGTGTAAGGGACCATCTCAATATTTTGCTCCAAAACCAACTTTTTTGTTAGGGTTAAATCAACTAAAATTGATCAAATTCAACAAAAATGAATCGGTACAGAAGTGTGTAAGGTCAATAAGCTTGCAATCCATTGCAAGATCATTGACTCAGTACTCTCTTCTGTAGATTCTGTAGATTCCCTCATGTAGTAAGGTTTGAGCACAAAAAACCTTAACATGATAAGATTAACCCTATTTACCCCGGGGAGTTAGGGGGTACTTTGCACTACAAATCCCCAAATTTCCGTATAACTTCTGATCCACTTATCGTTTTATGCCGAAATTTGGTGTCTTTTCACCATATTGTATTTCAAAAATTTTCCCAAGAAAATTTTTCCGAAAGTTTTCTCCAAACGGACCCAGGACCACTTTTGGCCTTCTAGGCCGGAAATATTTTGGATTAAATTCGGTATTATTTTGGTCTGCGAGGCATTACAAAGGCTTTTTATTATGTAATAGTTAATAAAACATTCATAATTAGCAAATATAACGATATAGTTAATTGTTCTAGATAAATTTCCATTTTTGCCTTTTAAGTTAGGTTTTCACGGGTACTCCGGTCTGACACTCACATTCTGCATGAAATGATGACATGCAAATTTTTATTATATTTTTGGATAGTAGAGAGCCTGAGGTGTATTGTGATTAAGTTTTAAGTAAAACGGACAAGTAGTTCAAAAGTTATTATGGTCATTATGGTCTTATAGAGTTAACAAAGCTCAGTAATATAATGTGTTGATATTGCCTATTTCTAGATTGCCAGGATACTGACCGCCGTTGCCGTTATTTTAAAAAACTATGTGATACAGATATTCAAATTGATTCCTCAGAAGATATGCATGATTTATGTGGAAGAACTTGCGGATGCTCTGGTTCTGGTGAGTATCAATGATACGGACTTGTTTATCTCTTTCCTGTGGCTCATAACCTGCTGATATCACTAAAATTCTTCTTTATTATTTGTTTTAAAAGGGTTAACTCTATTCCTACTGAACGATGGATTGAAAGAGCCCATTCCTATACTTTTTTAACCCTATTCAAGCCGGGCTTTTTGGAGCTGTGAATAGCAGGAGGGGGGGTACAAACTGCCCCCCTCCATAACTTTTGATGAAGCCATGTTGTGGTGTTGAAACTTTCCAGAAAGTTAGGTGAACCCTTAATTAACATTTTAGCGAAGTAATTTTCATGACGTCATTACTAACGGTGACGTCATAACTGGAAAATAGGTGATGCAGGAAAAAAAAAATTTAGGTGAATTTTTTTTTTTGGAAGCTATATACCAAAATGATTTTATAGCAAAAATTAGGCGAAAAATTTTTTTTTGATTTTTTTTTACCACCTGTCAAAAATATGATTGCAAAAATTCCGAACTTCCAATTAGATAAAAAGCCATAAATTTTCGGTAGGAAACCTAAAGACACAAAAATTCGAATATGTTTTAAGAGCCTGGGTACTAGGCTGCTGAACAGCAGAATTTGTCGAGTTTGCAAAAAGACCAAAGATTCTAAGCCCTAAGTCTTAATAATTTCTAAACTTTTAAAAATTTAGGTTTATTATTTTGAAATTTTCTTTCGGTAACTAAGGACTAGTTTCCCTTAAAAAACGATTTTTACTTTATTTTTATTTTTTTATTTTGTTTTGAAGAAAACATCTTTCACCTCAAATTTATTTGCCTTGATGAGGTCAAAATGATTAATAACGTCATCCAAAAAATAATTCTGTTATAAATTTTTTATTATATGTTGCAAATTTCAATGATACAAAAAGTTATGGAGAGAGGTTCCTAGAGCATATTCCACATATTGAGGACGACTACAAATGTCCAGTATTAACAGGGTTAATTACTAAAATATGTGAGAATTGTTTGTTAATTTAACCCCCTGAAATAAAAAAAAAGAAGTAGAGAATGACTGTCAAACTATTGTCTTTACTGCGGACTTGAGTTTTAGCTTGCTGGGATAGCTCCAAATAAATACGAAATTTGTAACCATTTTTGAATATGTCACACCTCCCTGGTTACACAAAAGATACATTTGAATTGCGTTAAAATAGGTAACATGGAAATAAAACAACAACAACAAAATAGTCAAAAATGCTCCCTTTACACTAATTATTTACTTTGTTCTTAGGTTGTAAAAACAAGGATAGATATTGCTTTGCTTACAAATATTTTGGCTACTGTGATGGCTTTCCATCAGCCACTTATGTCCAAGACCATTGTCCAAGAACATGTGGTCATTGCGGTATGTTTTGGTAATCACCTATGCAAGTGGTCAAAATAATAGCATATAATCACTGTGGAGGAGAGACTTGTGATCCCCATGATTGTTTATTTCAATCCGAGCCATACTAAATAATTATTGACAAGTTTCTTGCAGGAAGAGTTGATTATAAGCATTATAATATTACTTTAGAGTAATTTTAATATTTCGGTAGTAATAAGAACCCATACATATACTTAGCCTCTTTCAAAGAACATTTATGATTCTTAAAATTATTTAGTTAGCTTTCTGTAGCTTGTACGTAGATGACAAAATTCATTAGGGATCATCTCCAAAATTTGTTTCAAAAAGCAGATGTTTTAGCAACTTTTAAAAAGTTAAAATCAATAAATTTGAAGAAACTTAAGCTACAATGAAGAGTATTAAGTCAACGCGCTTGCAATTGATTGGTTTCTTCAGTACGAAGAAACCAATCAAACCAATCAATAGCAAGATCGTTGATTCAGCACTCTTTCCCTAGGAACGAATTTTGGAGATGGTCCCTTACCGCGATAATACTCGACAATACTCTGGTGGTAATTTCATTGTATGAGTTATTTAAGTCCAACAGATGTAAAATCGTTTGAATACTTTGTGTCCCTAATCCTAATATACCCGACAGGGGCATAGTTTGAGCGGTAACACCGATCACTATGATTATTTAAAGAAATCGCTATTGCCAGTTGCTAGGATATAGGCCATAATCTGAAAACACAACTTTCAACCTTCACACAACACACAACTTCCTTTTGACGTTGATTCTAACGCCGGTCAACCTATTACTTTTTTGGATAAATATCGATATTACCCATCTAAATAGAAAAATGTCAATAATAACGTATTATAAATTTATTTCAGGAGCATATTTGGCAGCCACGAGACGGAGAACTGCTTATTTATGGACTAACTGGATTAGAGCACCAGAAACTTGTGAAAGTAGGAATGAACTTATCAGTTATTGTGTTAAACTAGAATATCGCAGAGTAGATAATAGCCAACAAGAATTTATTGTCTATGGTAAGAATCATGATAGTAATTTCAGAACAGATGACATGTACCTACCTCCTGACGCAACTGGAGATGATTGGGCGATTGTTAGATTTAATGTTGTACTCCAATGCAGATGGGCAGTGGTAAGTATTCCATAGTAGACAAAATATTGTTCAAAGTCCGCAGTAAAGATGCTAGAAGAACGTTGAAAACGTTGTTCGAGCGTCTTCACTGCGGAATTAGAACAGATTTTGCACACTGATTCATCTCATACCGTTAAAGGCTGATATCCACTTGACATCAATTACCAATGGATTGATACAAAAGCACTTTCAGATTTTAAAAATAAATTCTGCCTTCTAGAGTCCAGATGAAGGTTTATATTGTTAGTAGCATATCCTGAAACTCCATAAGAAGGAATACTGGTGGAGAAAGTTTCCTATGTTGACTGTGTGTTTTCACACTTACTAAAATCTTTAGACTCTTATGGGATTATCCGGGACATTTAGTGTTCGAAATAAAAGTAAATAATCACTGTGGAAGAGGGATTTTGTAGCTTAGCTTCTGGTTTGTATCTTAAAGTTATGCTCAAAACTCAATCCCCCATAGCGATTATTTATACGTTTATTTCAACCACTGATCACATTCGATAGTATCTAATGTAGTTATTTGTGTTTACTGCAGATCTTATTCAAGACAAAAGGTTTTGGAATTGAGATCAATGAACTTACTGTTACGATAGGTGGAACTTGTGATAATGCTATAACTTCTGCTGATGAACCAATAAAGACACCTGGTCAGGACGTGTCTAAATTTGATGTCTTTCAAGATTTTAAAGGTATTACATTTAAAGACTATCTTGCATGTTTCCATATACGGACAGTGTATTACCATGTATCGCAATGCACAGTCTTCATAAGGATCTACATGGATTCATAAACGCCTCCGAAGAAACGAAAAACTCCTTAAAGACTTGTTCTTATGAATTTGTAAGCTGATTGATGTTATTAATACCTTTATTACCACTTCGCGTGCAGAAAGTCAACTAAACATACTTTAATAGTTAAAACAAGAATGACAAATGTTTACTCGCTATTTGATTTTGTAAAAAGTTATAGAACGTATTTGTTACTCCTACGTCTTATATCCTAGACTAGTGAATATCGAAAATCGCAAAATAAGGATCGAACTAAAACGGTCTAGCAACTAGACTACTTATGATGAATATAAGATACAAATGTTCTATCACAGCTGAGCTTGCTTTTCTTTAGGTTCCAAATTGAATGCTAAATCAGATGAGCTGGTCTCAAATGATTATCAAGATAAAGGTAAGAGATACTTACCCAGTGGGCATCCGACGTCATGACGTCAGAATGACGTTTTTTTGATTTGATGTTGATATGACGTCTGCTGCCGAAAGGGTAAATTTGTGACGGTCGCATACGGTCTCTGTGAATAAATCGGTATACACGTACAGTCTACTAATCCGAAAAAAGCAATTACGAAATACTTCCCCAAATTAAAACAAGCATTCTCGACACACCAAGAAACTCTACATTTTAGCAACATCTGCGAATGTCACAAATGACGCGTTTCACACCTACGGTCGCACTTCAGGACCGTAAATGGACATCTGCAGTATTCCTTAAGGCGTATAATTCGAAGCAAGATAATAAATTTAACAAAGTATATTGGAAAATTATCAGATCAATAGAACATAAATAAATAAATCTTTCTTCCTGTATCTACATTTAATTTGAAGAGGGTATTTTTCTCTCGATTTTTTCTCTCTCGCACAAAAACATCGCAGAGTAGAGGCTACCGAATACGGTCCCCTTTATTTCCGTATTCGGACTTTATAATTGCCATATATGGTAATACACGGTCCAAATATGGGAATATACGGGACCGTATTCGGTAGACTTTTGCCATATGTAATGTTTTCCTAATTCTACTTTTCTTTAGAACTCGCCATATTGGAACTTGACGAAAAAGTTAAAGATGTTTCCGAAAACATTAATTCTCTAGTGAAATTGGTTGGCGAGCAGAAACGTTCCTCATAAAGAAATAGTCACCCGGATAAGGTATGTAGTATGTGATTTTGAGTGTAATACCTTAGTGGTCCTTCACCGATGTTAACTTTACCCTTCCCGGGGGTTGGGTAATTATGGGGTAATCATGTCCAGTGTTATCATGTAAAGATCCATTTTATCCTGGCGGTAAATTGAACAGCAGTTTTTATGGGTAGGCATGACATTAGGGGGTTAAAATGAGTGCTAATAAGGTAATCGATTCTTCGATAACTTTCGTTATTGTTTTGACTCATGTTACAGTGCAAAAGCCCACCAAATACGGAGAAAGTATATGGCAATGCCCAGTCCGAATACGGATAAATACAGGACTATTCGTTAGGCTTTCACGATGTGAGTGGTGCGCTAAAAAAATGGGAATTTGGGCTTGCGGTAACATACCAGAAGCAATTATTTTCCTGGCATATCCATTGTAAATAAAATAAACATATAGAACATAAATAAATAAATATATTCAAAGAAGATGCCGAAAAAAGGTCAAACAAAGAAGATCGAAATTACGATGAAAAATACAGAGCTTTTGTGCCTGTGCATTTTTAGAAAAGAAGGAAAATTTAAAGGATACGTGTTTTAAAGACATTGACTTTAAGTCTGTGTACTTTAAAACTTTGGTTTTTACATCCGAATTGACAGGTCTAATTACCAGACTCATTAACATTTGCTAATTACCTTAACATTTGTTACTTATCCTGGTGAGTACACTCTTGTGTTAACGAGTGCAACACTTTTAAGTTCCATTGAGATTCATAAGTCATGCACTCATAGTCAATGCCAACTAATGTCTTCTTTGATTTGCAACACTAAATGAGTGCAGGATTTTTTTTAAGTCCAAATGTGGGATATATGGGTTATGCACTGATAGCTATGTGAAGTTACAAATATTTCCAAAATATTACACGAGATGATTCCGCTAGATACAACAAGACTGCTCTATAATTTTGTAACTAGTCTGGTGAAACCAAACTTTATCTATCATTTTTTCTTTTCGTTTATACGGGGTTATAGGGACTGTGTAGTACCTAATATGACAATACACAATCCATAAATTCTGATGTTTGTAGCGGCATAGTACCCAGGCTCTTGGAACATATTTGATTTTTTGTGTCTTTTGGTTTGATACCGAAAATTTAAGGCTTTTTATCTAAGTGAAAATTGAGGATTTATGCTCCATTTTCACCTTGTATCAAATATTTATGTGAGGCTTACATTATTTTTAACTTCGTGTTTTGAAACTGGATAGATTTTTACTTGTAAAATTTAATTATCTTTTTAGAAATAAATGACGCAGGCAATCAAAGAAGGAGAAACTCTGACAACCTGTTAAGAAATGAAGAAATAAATATGGATAATGTTCACCCTAATGTTTACACGTCAATTTCTACCAATGGGATGTCTTCTTTTGGCTTTTGCACAAAAGTTTTCACCTGGTGGAAATTAACCTTTACATAAAGATTTTACCTTCACTTAAACTACTTACAGTTATTTTTAGTTCTCTCTCTAGGACAAGCTTCTCTCAAATAAGGTAGCCTTTTCCATAAAAAGCTCATTTAGGGTGAAACTCGTTTGAGGGTCCATACAATAGCTGCCTAACACATATTAGGTACATATTTGAGTGAAACTCGTCCAAGAGAAACTAAAACATTGTACATTTTATAATGCGAACGAAATAGTCTTAGACTTCATGTTATCAGAGTTATTGTTGTGCTGGAGGGCTTGAAATGTTCTAAGATTTGACCAACCACTTTATTGTGAATAAATGTTCTTATTAGCTACACATGGCTACTGTTCAACTTCACAGCATTGAGATTTTCAAAAAATCTTTTTTACATATACCATCAACCTTTTATTTTTGTGTTACATAGTTGCTCAATTAACTTATTAATATTGGAAGATTACTTGAAAATTGAGTGATACCAAAGACGAAATGACTAATGACTCACATAGTCGAGATCAAGGCGATAGAAATAACCGTAACAGCGCACTCATCGTTTTCGATAATATTCTGCTCACATTTTCATAAAAAAAATGTTGCGACAGATTTTCTCACATTCGTTATTTATTTTCTTGAATATATCCAGCGTTTTTTATAACCGTGTAAAAATTCTGCTTAACCTCAATATGATTAACCCTATTAAGGCCCGGGGCGGGAGCGGATTCCGTCCTCTCCTGTCACATTATTATTTATAACGTCTGAACTACAAAAGCAATAGAGTTGAAACTTTCTAAATGTTTAAAACTATCTATAAGACACAAATTGTAAAATTCTCAGCTTCATTACGTCTATGGATCAAAAAACATAAGTTATAATCTTAGACCACCTATTTCAACGTGGAGACATCCTATATAAATCGCCAAAACATTATTTTGCAATAATTTGTGTTTAATTAACTTATAACATGAAACATGGTCAGATTACATATAATCACAAAAGAAATGTTTCTGAAAATTTTGGATACAAATTTACAAACCTCGTAAAACCAGTTGGTTTTCTTCGATTTTTACGAGGTTTTAATTTTTTTCTCTCCGGTTTTTGGAACAATAATTTTCGTATTTTACAATGTTGTTGTTAAAAACTCGGAAACTATGTCAAAGAGCAACAAAATATCTTTCCAAAACTGAAAACAGAATAGAAAAACGTTATCGAGAACTCTTTTAATCGCATTTCTAAGAGTATGTGGATTTTGGGAAAAGATGACGTCGTCAGAAAAATGCTGATCTTTATACTATTAGTTGTTCAAAAGATATAGAGGGGGCGGAAGCCGCTTGATATTTAAATTATTATTTTGTCTAAAACAACTTATACTACCGTAATGTAGCTATGACTCTTCCTGTTGCAATCTTTATTTACAAGCTTGGTCTGACTTAATAATAATTTTGTTGCCTATTTTTCGTTGTCTGATTAGGAATAAATTGTTGCAAAAAAGAGAAATTCTAAACAAATTTTCAGGCTCGGTTTAAGCTTAGGACATGTTTAATTGGCAAGGGTATTCAGCCTGTTTTTTATGCGTATTTAAGCTTTTACCTTTCGAAAAAAATAACGTCGCATTCCTAACACATTTAAATTCTCATATTTTGAATTTGTGCAAATATCTTGCGAAATACCTGTTTTGTTCACATTCATGGATTCTCCTCATTAATTAAGATGATCTATAGAAATTATTTTCATTTCATTGTATACAAAGACATTCAGTAATATAATTTATTTATGTCAAAACATAGTAAGAATGCATTCAAAGATGTAAACACATAGTAAGTATTTACCACATGCAGATAATATAATAAAAGCTGAGTGACGTGTATATGTTTGAAATGAATGAAGGTATTTGTAATATAATTTGATATAAGTTTCGTATCAACAGATAGCTATGGTATTAGAGATCGTCATAGGTGATAATTCGTGTCCTTTGCATACCATCCTCGACTAGTTAAGACCATATATACTCTACAGTATTAAATAAATGGGAGTAGGAATAAGCGGAGGGAGATGGAAATTCTTACAATTTCTTTAAGAGAAGGGGATTTCTACTGGTGTTACTCGCTATTTTTCTTAGCCCATATCTTGCATATTCAGTACTCTCTGCCATTGTTTCCATATCTATTCTCTACCATGAAGTTGTCTTTAAGTCTGTTTTTTCTAGTTCATATTTAAATTTTTTATTTTAAATATATTACGGTCAAGGATGGATAGCCAAATGTATTTTTGGATAAGCCTTGAAAATATAATTTACTTACTTGCTTACTTACTTACTTACTATTTATATAGTTTCTAAATAAACATTATAACAATGGTACTTTACTATCACTATCTTCAGGGTTTGTGTAGCAGGCAATTGTTAGGCACTAGTCTACGGTTTCACATGGAGGGTCAGTCTGTAATAAGTGGGCAACGACGAATTCAATATGACAGTTAATTACCGATAATTTGTGGGCACCAAGGAATTTAGTTGAATAATCAATTTGCGGGCAGTCTGTCATTATTGGGGAGCTTCAATTCTTTTGTAACATTCGGGAAAACTAAATTTTACCTAAAGAACATACATTATTGCGATATTTATTTTTGATATTTATATATTTGATGCGATATAAACATTCGAAAAATGAAGGAGGTCAGCCAAATAAAAAAAAAGACAAAAGAGTTTGGGGTATTTTGACCGGATTCCGGATTAACTGTCACTCGAGATATCAGGAGGAACCACGAATGGTAGAGTCATGAAAACATGTATGGTACTAGTTCATTATACAAGGAATATTTTGGCACTTTTTCTTTTTGCTGACGTCATCATTTTTAATTATTTTTGATGGGGCCATCACTTGTACATACCCCATATCCCTCCTACTTTTATCATTTATGGAAAATACCAAGAATTTAAAACAGATATTTGCACCATTCAATAGGAATTTAATATCAACTTAAATTTATTTTAGATTACCACTTGCCCAAATTCGCTATTTTGCGTATAGAATTTGCGGAAAAGTCACATCCCAGTCGGCTAAAACCTGTTCAAAGTCAGCAAAGTAACGTTAGAACAACGTTCTATCGCTCATTTCTACAAGGGGTACTTTAAAAAAAAACAGAGAGTGGGGGTGGATTGCGCCCTATGTCCGAAATAGGGTTAATTAGGGAGAGAAAAATGAGAAAAACTCACATTGTTGATAGAAGATGAAGTTATCATTAATTGTTAACAATCTTGGACAATACATATTTAGGAAAAGAAATATATTGTTATGGAAAAAATCTGGAAAAATATTTTAGCTTGGAAAAGATACCTGGTAAAGGGGATAATAATTACGGAAATTGTAGGTTATAATAAGGTGCCAAAAACCTAAAACATGAAAGAGACGATATAAAAATGGGATGTCAAAATGAAGGTCATGCATGACACGCATATGCTGAAACGATGAATCTGATGTAAAATTGGTGAAGTTATTATACCTTCTGCTGAGATCATTTTTATCTTCATAATAAGGCGGATATTTATTTTTGCATGAATTATGTTCGTTTTATGGAGATTCCATAGTAGGCAATGATATCCCGGTGAGAATCAACTGATCTTGTATTTATTAATCTATTAATAATGTACGCTGATAATGGCAATAAATACAGTCATTCTAATAAATAATTTGGTATGTGATAGAGAATATGATTAAGTTCACTGGCAGTGAGCAAAACCTGTTCAAAGTCCGCAGCAAAGACGCTTTTACTGCGGACTTTGAGCAAGATTTTGCGCACTACATGAATTAATTTAATTCGCTTGCAATATGTTAATAGGCCTATATTCTATAGTATAGTAATATTGCAATACATGAGTCATACCACTGAAAGACTTTCGTCACATGGAAAATACCGGAATTTGAGTTTCGCTACGGGGAAAATACCATAATTTTTGTATTACTCCCTCCAAAGTTAACAGGTTAACCTCTGAAAGCTTAGGAAAGAGCCAAGTCTAAACTTTGCCATGTTTTAACCAATATTCGATTAATCTTAAGAGTTGGTGAGCCTCTCGAACATTAGGAAGAACAAACTCACCATGCATATTCTATTTAACCGATCTTCTATTATATTTACGATACATGATACTTAGTGAAAATATTGTCTTTCGTTTCAGAGACCTATATCCCCCCCCTCCTCATAGTTTACTCAATTCCAACTTCTTTATTCTATCTCTGTTGCTGAGTATATTATCTTGTCAGAAGGTTACAATAGATGTATTAGCTATCCAAGCCGTTACGCGACGTCAGATCAACGTTGAAACAACGCCAAAACGACATCGGGAATGTTAGTTCAACATTGATCCGACGTCGTGCGGGCGTAAGAATACTGATTATATATCGATGATCAAATTCTGTATTGTGTGAGATTCCCTGTAAATTTTGTTATATCTTTATTGATTGCTCAACAGAACAGTTATTATTGCACGTCATGCACGTCGATTGGATTTAAGCGTTCTTAACCTTGTTAACCATTCTTCGTTCGAAGCCATAGGGAACATAAAGTGCCCGCATCCATTGATTCCTTAACCGCTAACACTTATAACATGGAACTTGGTACACTTATAGAACAACTCAATATAAACACTTTGTGAAAAGAAATTGACTTGATGACGTCATTGGCACCTGTTATGACATCATTAATAACATCAGGTTTTTTCTCTATAGAATCAAGGAAGTTTAAACTTCCTTGATAGAATGCTGTAAAATGACAACGGCCTATTATTTGCGAACCACCAATATATATGACATGAAACTTGGTACACTTATAAAAAATACTCAATACAAACACTTTGGCATAAAAGATTGAGTTGGTGAATCATTGGTACCTTTTATGACGTCATCAATCACGGGAATATCTCAGTCTGTAAACTATACAATTTGGTCTGTAATTTTTAAAAAATTCATATATTTCATTCATTCTTTCTATAACTAATACTTACTTGTTAAAAAGATGGCTTAGCAACAACAGAGATTATTTTAATTACCTCCTGTTCAGGATTAAGTTACCCCCGGAAAAAAACCCAAAATATTTAAAAAAAATATCCTTAATTCAAAGCTTTAGTAAAAGTTAGTAAAAGTCACCAAATTTCAATACCAAACAATTAATAGGAAAAAAAGTTATCGCAAGATGAATATACGGTGGGCACTATGCTGTTGGGTAGATGTCATTGGGAAATATAACCTGGTTTACACTACACGATGAACGGAAAGTCTGATAAAACATTCCGAGAGAAAGTCCAATCAAACCAAACATCATTAGTAATTAGTTAGTTATTCAGCCTCGCTCTCTCATTCGGGTGTTAACGATTTTGACGTCGTTCTAGTGACTTTACTGCTGACTTTGTTTGCAATTAACGTGCTTGCAATTAATTGGTGCGTTCGTATCGAAGAAACCAATCAATCGCAATCTCGTTAACATACCACCTAGCCTTTTATACGTTCGTAGCGGGAACGGTAAGCGAGATGAGGTGAGAGCAAAGCGCGAAAAGTACGAAGATAGAAATATCTGCCATACTAACTCCAAAAATCAAAAAAGAAAGGACGGCAAAAAAATGGACATAGAAGAAAAGAAAAGAATATACCGCTTTTTAATCCTCAAGATGGGCTTTTTAAGGTTCTGCATGGCTGATTCCCTCCAAAATTGTCAAAAATTTGGAAATATGATTAAAGATATATATTTTCTTTTCGTAATTTCATGTGCTACAAACATTTACATATCATTAATATCGTCCTTGTTGTCACTTTTGTCCGTGATCAGCCTCGTCAAGGTTTGAAACCGTTTTGTTTTCAAACGGATTAAGCCTTATGACAATCCTTTAAGTTGTGACTTTAATATTTGTAGAATATTATTTTACGAGCAAGGCATTTATTTGTAGGTGATTTTCCTTAAATTCATGGCTGTTGGAAGGGGGTGTTTATTCGAGGGAAGGCGTCTATTTGAAGGAGGCGTTTATAACAAAATCCACAAGAAAGTGATTCGAGGTAGGGGTTTACTTAAAGGAGCGCGTTTATTCGAAGTAATAAAGTAAATCACTAGAACTTTACATCAAACATATCAAAATTCTCTTTTTCGTTATTTAAATACTTCACATTGATTGCTTTGAATTATGGCTTTATAGGGACTGCTAAAACTTGGGTGCAGAATCGCATTAAAGGTAAACCGTAGGGACGAAAGCAGTTTGTACAGTAGCTGAGCAACTTACTTTACGGTTGTGATAGTTTTATAGACAAATATCGGTTTTCCGGCAATATACCTACTCACATATATGCTGAACAACAAGTTCTACTTTGAGCAACCAACGCCTCGTTTTCATGTATTTGTCAATAGATTTATTGTATCTGTATCATAGCGATGGTGCTGAAACTTCCCTAGTTTTAATATAAATCTATTTGACACATTCTGTCGAAATTTGAACATAAAACCTCCAGTAGATCAAAAGATATGAGTTAGAACCTAAAATCACCTATTTTCAAGTGGGAAATCCTATGTAAAAATCATTATTTTACCATAACTTGTGTTAACCCTATAATATCCTGGCTTTATTGGGGGTCTAATAACCCGGCGGGGGGGGGGGGGGGGGCGAAA
>JAULBZ010001894.1:0-20314 GCA_032360805.1 Neoturris breviconis
TTTAGGTTCCTGTAAATCCAGAAGCAATATTACATCCAGTTTCAAAGTAAGTTAGAGAGCATTGCAAAATAAAACTTGCAATAAAGAGTCTAAAAAACATGAACAATCGTTATTGTCGTTATTTTACTATAGGCATTGGCTTGTTTAGTTCATACTGTGATTATTGTGTTTATCTGTATAAAGGCAAATCTCCATGCAGTGATTTTTGAGTGATTGATCGTCCGCGATCATCAGCGATTGAGTGCTATTCGATCTCCAAGTAGCAAAAGTTTAGGCACTATTTTTCTAAATATGCGAACTTTAAGATATAAAAATGAAGATAAGAAAATAGATTTTAATACTCGTAGCTCTTAAAACGAAGTCTGTAAAAGTGACAGGGCAAAGAATAAAGCAAATGGGGGAATTCAATTTGCTGATAAATCATCTCAAACTTTTTGACAATGACTATTAAATAAATTTGAGAAAGTTTAACCTAGTAAACTTAATCTCTTCAAAAATTTAACTAAAGCTGAACTTTAAAAATCAATTTCACAACAAATTCGCTCGTGCTCACTATATTAAATTAAATTAAATATCAATTTAACGTTTAAATCTTTCGAACTTTGCTTGGTGAATAATGTTAGTAATAACGCATTTTGATTGGTGTAGATAAGAAACATGATATAAATCGCTGATGATCACTGAGAAAGTAGTTCTACTTTCTTAGCATGCCAGCAAACAACTCATCTGCACAAAAAAACTACAAAACTGCACATGCTCACAACTGATTGCTGACGATCACTCACATGTAGATTGGCTTTAACCCTATTCAGCTGAGGGGGGTGGATTCCACTCCCTGCTAGTTTTTTTAGGATATCTCTGGAAGCCCCCTTGCAGTTTTTAGTTAAGGATATATCCGGAAGTAGTTGAGCTTTTGAGCTAAACTTTTGAGTTTTCTTAAAATATTATCAACAATGCAAATTCATATGTGTCCTAGAAAACCTGGAAAACAACCCCTTTTTTAAAAAAACTCAGGAAAAATCTGGAAATACTCTTTTATTATAAAGTATTAATGCACCATATTGAATTACGATGGCATTGCTAATTTGAAAAATCAACAAATCACGCATGGTTCATGATTTAGCTGCTCTACCAAAAGCTACGATAAAGTTAAAGGGGAATTAGCGTCGGTCAACATGACCGATATTACTATGTAATCTTCCGATCAGTAGTAGATTCTTGCCGTTTGTTGACCGATGGCCGGCGCTTATTTCAGGGCATGTATAGTTGACTGGAGGAAAATTGTGTGTGTTTTAATAAAAACTCAGGAAAATCTTTCTTGAATTTGAGTATGAACCCTGGAATTTCTTGCTTTTAATTTGGTATCTAAGCTGGTGTTGCCATGGCAGCCAGTTTTTGAGCACCTGGTAACAACAAATTTAAAGAATCCGCAAACAGAATCAAAAAATCTTTATCTGTTCAAATGTGATCGCTTTTTATGCAAATATAACAATTTTTAATAAAAATTTCCAAATTTTTTATCTGTGAGTAGGTCTATAGCTTGATCAATTTCTCAGTTGTTGTCAGAACATGTTTGAACATTAGTGCACATGTGATGCAAATCCTGTAGTATCAAGTACATCTTTTAAAGTAATAGCCATTAGATTTTGCCTCCAAACACCTAGAACAAATTTCAGTATAAAGAATGAAAGTCTACTCGTTTCAAATCTTGTCCAAACAATTTGTTGGAATATTTTGTTGTTTCTTTATATTTATATTTTGATGTTTTCTTACTTTAGGAAATTAAACATTGATATCTCACGTGATAATCCATTCTCACTGTAAGTAAACGATTTAAAACTTTTTAGCCAGAATATATTGCCAACATTTTTAAATTTAAAATATTAAGAAGAAAGTTGTTCAAGTTTTAATCTAATAAAAGGCAAATACTAGAATTTATTTGTTTTAGCGAGTGAAGAGAAGTAAACACAAAATATGGTACAGTAGAAACTAAGACAAGGTTCGAATTACAGAACTCAAATGGCTTAGCAAAAATTGTTAGGAAATAATGTTTTTTTTACAAAGCAACGAAACACAGAAATTGCTTTGTAATACTGAAACAATGGTTTGCGAAATGTGAAGTGTCACCCCTTAATTCGTAACTTATATGAAGTGCAAATATCGGTATTAGGCACTTCAGAATGTCACCCTTGTAGGTAATTTTGTTGATAAAATGCACCAAAAAAGAATGGCTATAAATATTATTGTCCATTGGCCAGTTTGTTAATATTGGATTTAAGGGTAATGGCCCCTGTTACCCCTGAAAATAAGGTTCTGTTTTTCATACTCAGGCCGGATGAACGACTGAAATTTGACCAAAGTAAATACATCGCTACAATGGATCGAGGTAATACATCATGCAACTATGATTTGGATGATTTGGATGTTCAATGGTTGAAGAAAGTCTCCTCACTCAGAACTTTAAAAAAAGGTAACCTTTGTCACACCAGTTGTTGAAATAGAGCAAATAATCACTGTGGGGGAGTGGCTAGTTAGCATAGGTTTAGGCTACAAAACTCTGGCGCTGTGCTCAAAAACATTCCATTGTAGCCAAACATACACGAAATAAAAATATATTTACATATTTTTAATAATATATAGTCTAAAAGGGGCTTTAAAGGTTCTGTTCTTGTCCACATTTATCGCCATTATGCACCACGGTTTATTAAGAACAAATGTTTACAAGATATTCTTGTGACGTCATTTCGCGAGCTGTTCATAATTCAAACATGTCTGGTAAAAGCAGTGAGCCTATCAAATGTGTTGATGCCTTTTATTGTTCAAGTGATTCAAACCATAGTTTTATTGTGACTATGTTCTAACGATACTTTTGAACCGTCAACACCAGGCTGCACTAACAAACCAGAATACACAGATTCTGAGCTGAAAAATCTTCCAGCAGTCTCGTCTGATAACTCTGATGATGAAGATGTTGATGAACTTGACTGGAGTAGGACAGAATCTGTACTTGAGTAGATACAAAAGTCATTGCATTATATTGAATGTAAATGCTGCAGGGAGTATGAAAAGTTATTGAGCTCCAAGCTCAAAAATATTGACTATATTTAACACAGCATTAAGCATTACAAACGTTGTGTCTTAACAAAACTACTTGAGACGGAATATATCTTGCATCGAAGAAGAAACAGAATCTTCAAAGAATTCAATACAATGCCCAATAACTAAATCCTTATTTCTTTTATAAACATTGTTCATATTTTCACTATTTGTCTCTTATAAAAACTTTTTCTCTTATAAAAAACCTTTACACATACTCAAGTCATGTTTACAAGTTTGAATCGGAAATTATAAATTATAATTTTACGCGTGAGTAATTTTAGAATAGGTCCTGGTTTACATTTAGTCAATTATTATACCCATACAATTATCATACCCACGACTTCAGAGCATAAACATGTTTGATCGCTTGTATGTTTATATATTTTGCTTTGTGAAATGATGTCAGAAAAAAAAACAAGTATTGCAAAGAAAAAGTTTACAGAGTGATATTTCAGATAATTATGAGCAATTTAAGATCATACCGTCGATTTCATACCGTCGTTAGTTCTCCTTAACGGCTAGAGCAAACACCAAGACAAGTTTTTTTTTGCTATTATACTCTTGGAAGGACATGATTATTCTTATTTCTCCTCTGTACTAGAGTATTATCACATGGTTAAACTTTATGCTTAACTTTTCTCTCTGTAATACCCTATATGGACCAGTAATGAGGGTATTAGCGAGAAGGAATAGTTTGGTTATCCCACCTGCTTGCAATGGGAATGTTATTTTAAAGTATGACTTCCAGATGTAGTCATAACATGTCTGAATTGCATAGCAAATTTAACGGTTATGCAGAAGTATAAATATCAAGACTCAAAATAACGGTGGGACATCACCTGTGAAGGAGTTTTTCAATACCGTGTTAAACTGTATTAAACAAAACATTCCTCTACAGGTAATGTCTGACCGTTATGTTGAAACTTGAAATATTAACCTAAAAACATAAAAAATCACTCCCCCATAGTGGTTCGAACACTCACATTTAAGACATCAGTGAAAAGGAATTATTATTTTTTACATGTTTATCTTAGCTTCAAACATCGATGAATTGACAATGGAGCGAGCTATCACTTTCTTTGAACGACAGGTACTGCTCTTTAGAAAGAAACCCCTTTGTAATTCCCTTATTTCAAATTATGTGGATAAGACGTTTTTATTATTCATCAACAATCACTACAATGTTGTCGCTTCAAAGAGAACCTTAAAAAAGATATTCAATCATCTAAATTTAAATCTGTCAAGGAGTGTGTTACATCTATGAGCTTGCAACTGATTGGTTCCTTTATAACAAACTAACCAATTGCAAATTTGCTTGCACTACCTACTCTTGCAAATACTAATTTGGAGTTAATCTCTAAGAGAATATATTTGGACAGTTAGATCTTTTTATACTGTATTACTTTGTGTATAAATCCCTCTATGTATAAGCCCATTGCCATGAGAAATAAGCAGTGGTCCATTATTTATTAGTATTTTGACCACTGTACATGGTAGCTAAAGTAATTTTTCTTAAAAAAATAGTCACATTGCTGTGGTTGTAACAGGGTTTAAAATAACTGCCAGTCATCACGGTGGAAGAGAGATTTTTCAGAATATCTCCTCCACAGTGATGACCGGCAGTTATTTCGACCCTTGATGTAACTTATGTTATCATTGAGGTGGTTTTTGTTCATGCATAATTTTACAATGTAATATATACTATTTGTTCTCTTAGTGTTTTGAGAAGATGGCCCATGCTGTTGCAACAAAAGAAGGCTTAAGCATAGAATATGACGAATCTACAAC
Source organism: Neoturris breviconis (assembly GCA_032360805.1). NCBI lineage: Eukaryota > Metazoa > Cnidaria > Hydrozoa > Anthoathecata > Pandeidae > Neoturris > Neoturris breviconis. The sequence goes on from JAULBZ010001894.1 coordinate 4,888, forward strand.
GTGCAATGTTTGTTTGTCTGTAAGTCATCCAGCTCTGTAATTTTATTCCATTAAAGAAGTAAGGGAATTGTATTTTTGGAACTATCACTGCTGAATATGGACCTACATACTTGCTACACAACAATAGACAGTGTGTGTATATGGGGATATGCATGTCTGTATTCACTAGTCTTTCATGATGTATATATCTGCTACAAGCCTCAATATAACCGTCGGAAAACACCTGTGGAAGAGTGTTTTTGAGTACAGTTTTCAGCTCTGCAGCTGAAAACTACTCGAAAAGCACTTGCTTGCTGCTAGAACTTTATTTGTAATTGGTTGCATTTGTTTTGTTGATATTCATAATTTTTCTCTTTAAAGCCTGATGCCGAAGATGGGAACGAAATTATATTTTGTGATGCTTGTATGATGTGTGCACATCAAGTAAGATTGCTTTCTTCTCTATTTTTTTTAAAAAAATTAATCAACCATTGCTACCAAGTTAAATACCCTTCAATATATCCAATATAATTATGTTTTGACTAGTTTATGACAGTGATATAGAAAATACATTGAACCTTTAATTTTTTAGCACTGCTATGGAGTGTTAGATATACCCGAAGGTACTTGGTTATGTAACCCTTGTTCACGTGGGGTATTATCACCACCATGTTGTTTATGTCCAAATAAAGGAGGTGCAATGAAGAGAATGAAGTATGTCGATTTGTGTTGTTATCTATACAAAGTTGTACTAACTTTTGCACAAGAACTAAAGGCTTAGGCAAACCATCGCAACATGTTGGTGCAATCAAAAAAAAATTCCAAAAAGTTTTTCCAAATGGACCCAAGACCACTTTTGGCCTTTGGGACCGGAAATTTTCAATTTTTTTTTTTTTTGGTATTATTATAGTTTTTTTGGTATTATTTTGGTCTACAAGGCATTTCCACTGCATTTCCACTTTCCAAACCATTCATAATTAGTAAGTATAACGGTATAATCAATTGTTCTAGCTAAATTTATATTTTTCGCCTTCCAAGTCAGGTTTTCACAGATACTGCGGTTGGATACTCACATTCTGCATGAAATGATGACATATGCAAATTTTTATTACATTTTTGGATAGTAGAGAGCCTGGGGTTGAGTAAGTTTCAAATAAAACAGAGCAGTAGTTCGAAAGTTATTGGGGTGTGGTACATTGCCCCCCCCGGTTATTAGACCCCCTAAAAGTTTGGGTCTTATAGGGTTAAAGGGGGTAATAAAGTTATATTGCCAGCAGAACGATTGACACTCACTATTAGATTCTTGGCAACATGAGAATCATACCACTCCTTATCTAATTTCAAATTTCAATATCTGCTATTTGTCTTTATTTTAAGAAACATGGTTAAAATAAAACTTTATCCTCGCCATAATTTGTTGCTTTTTCTCCAGATTAGCAAATTTTTCGTCAACACACAGTGCAAAATGTAAAGGTTCTTCGACTTCTGTCTTGGTAGGGATAGATATGGGTGGAGCAGGTGGAACAAAAGGTTCCTTTCAGACCTTTACACTTGCTTTTGATACTACGCTTCAGTGCCTTTGTTGTTCTTTTCTTTGCATTCTTTGACTCTGACAGTTCACTCTCTCAAGTATCTGGGGTGTCATCAACACTTACATCAGAACTGGTATAGGAAATAATTGTCTCACAAGACATATCTTTACTTTTATTGACATCTAATAATGGTTACATCAGCTGAAGTTTCTCCCAGAAAGGCCATGCGCAAATCATCAGCTGATTGACCACTTTTTGTTTTCTGAACTAGTTTTTTTTTCTCTTTTCAACTGAGCTCTAAGTTCTACTAACTTTTCTTTTAAATTAACATGACACAGCATTATACAATATGACACAACATGGGGAAAACCATCGCAACATTTTTAACTACGATGTGTTGGTTTGCCTAAGCCTAACCTTGTTACACAATTATGTAAAATTTAGTACCCACAAAAATTAGTATGAGTAAGGTCACATGATGTAGCCATACAACTTTTATCTAAGGTCAATGATTGGGTTTTATGACTTTCCAAGCAACTTTTGTAGGTTAAATAAGCTTAATATAATGATTTTCATATTTCTTTCTACATAGAGACTCATTTGAATGGATACATGTTATTTGTGCTTGGTGGGTTCCTGAAGTAAAAATTGAAGATGTCAGATATATCGAAAGAATAACAAAAGATAAAATACCAGTATGTTTTACAATCTTTTACCTACTGTTGGTTTAATGAAATTTTGTTACAAAATATCAGCGGGCAAAAACTTGTTCAAAGTCTGCAGTAAAGACGCTAGAATGTTTTTGCTCACTGGGATGGATGGTGCTGTCACTTTTGCTACAACAGTAAATTGGATTTGGATTCACTGCTTCACTTTTAATTTATAAAGTAAAGAGTAAATAATTACTGTGAAGGAAGGATTTCGGAGCATAGCTTTAAGCTGTGTTAACATGATAAGACTCATAGCTTTTTAAAGATCATTGCTTATTTTGTCGCTTTAGATTATTACATTTGTGTTTCCACTGCATTCATATGCTCATCGCGTTAATTCTATCGTAATACAATAGTTCACTTTAACATTTAAAGGGACAATGGTTTCTTTTGTGCATTAAAAGCGGTACTCTTTGAATATTCATATTTCAATAGATATAAGCAATGAAATAGGCGATGAAATATCAAAAGTTTTAATATTCAACGCTTTTCTCATCACCTAAAAATTTAGGTTATGAACTTTAAAACTTCATCGCTTATCGATCCTCTCTAGATGATAAAGTCTCATAGCGATAAACAAAAGCGATGAGCAGTGAGAACTTGGCTTAAGGCTAAAAAGCCTGAAACTATGCTCAAAAATCTCTCCTCCACAGTGCCTGCGAGGGTAAATATTCATATATCATGAATGTTTCAGTTCCATGAAATTTTACATTAATTTGTACCAGAATCTGAATATTTAATACTAATGTAGATTTTTAAGTTACTATGGCAGCATTAACATAGATAGACCCCTAAATGAGTTTTACCCTTTGTACTTAAGAAACTAATCAGTTGCAAGCTCATTTAGGGTGAAAGTCATTTAGGGGTCCTTGTAAAGGCTGCCTGTGTTGCATGGTTGACTTTTATCAATGCAACATTATTTTTTTTTAGCTTAGTCGATGGAGTTTAAGCTGTAATGTTTGTAGAGAGAGGATTGGTGCATGTATTCAGTGCTCTGTAAGTATATTTCTTTAGTAAATTCATTCTGGCAAGCCTCAATATAATTGTTAGAAATGACTTGTAGAGAAGCGCTTTTTGAGTACAGTTATTAGCTTCAAAGCTGAAAACTGTACTAACACTCCTCCACAAGCAACATCCAACCGCTGTTTTGAGGCTTGTTCTAGTTGCTACTTAAGTATCTAGATCTACTCGCAAGTTGACAAATCCATGTTAAATAAAATATATAAATAAAGAACGACAATATCATGGTCACATTCTGTATTTCTGGAGTATGGAATAAAACGAGTCTGGCATGAAAGGTTGAAAATGGAGAGGCAAATCTTCTGAGGATGTTATGGATGAAACATAGTACATAATTGCATGAATCTTAAGAAATAATAAAATACAAGGTTGTAATACGAAGAGATTTTAGAACTCATAAATAGTTCAATGTCAATGCAACGGTGGTTAAAATAGTAGCAAATGATCACTGTAGAAGAGTGATTTGTAGGATAGCTTCAGGCTACAAAGCCAAAAATTATTTTGACCACTAATGTAACTAAATATCAGGATCTATATCCAGTGAAACTCATCATGTACACAGTTCCACTGGTTGAAATAGGATGATCACTCATGTGGAGGAGTACTTTTTGAGCATATCTTCACTGTGATTATTTATTTTTCAGTGGTCAAAATAAGAGCAAATAATCATTGGAGGAGAGATTTTTGAACATTGCTATGCTCAAAAAAATATCCACCACAGTGAATATAGTGCTCTTATTTCAACCAACTGCTGTTTATATCATATTCTTCGTGGAAACTAAGAGAAGACATTCCATTGGTAGAAATCGACTTCACACATGGTGTTACATCAATTTCTACCAATGTAATGTCTTCTTTTGACTTTCGCCGCTCTCTAAACCTTTTTCATCATATCTTTTTCTACTTTATGTTTTTCTTTTAAGTACTGGTGAAATATTCTGTTATCATTTTTCACAGCATTTCTGCTCAAAAATGGCATTTTATTTTCTCGTTTCTTTCTTTTGCTATTACTAGAAAATGATATTTCATATTCAAAGTTTTGTTTTGGAGAATTCTGAGTTTCTTCTGTATTGTGTTCATCAATGTTTACTCGTGATTCCAGAATTTTTTTATTTTCAATGTTGACATCAACAGCCATTTTAGCAACACTTGGTTTGCTTTTTGTTTGTTTTGAAGTTACACCGTTTTCTAGAATATTCATAATAAGGTCGACTTGATCTTTCTTCTTAAGTTTTGGTTCATTCTTGCTCGTATAATTGTTCTTACTTGTACAGTTTTCAAACCATTTTCCCATATGTCGACTAAAGAATAAATCCTGTTTTAGTTTGTGTGCTTGTTTTTCAATTTGCGTTATGTGTAAGTCACAAAACCTTATCTGATATTGATTGTTTAACGTAGCATAATGTTTTCTTCTATCGGCTTCTTTTTTTGAGTTCTGTAAAATTCGACACAATTTTGTAGATAGATACTCTGTTTTGTATACAGATGCTCTATTATTGCTATTCTTGCAATCAGGATAGGGTATGTTTCCGTGGACGCTATCTGTTGGGTAGTCTAGAACTTTTACTCGCTTGAATTTCTTGGTAAAGTCACTACTCATTCTATCCCCGAAAACATTGATTTACTATAAATAAAGATGCTAACTAACTTGTCATGGTTATCTTACAAAAGTGATGAATAGTGATTAAATAGCGGTTAAATAATAATATTTAAAACTGTAATTATTGAATCTTATCAGTTCTTTTTATAATACTTATCTCACATTAAAAACTGTGATTATTGAATCCTATCAGTTCTTTTTATAATATCATTTTGTTTAAAATAAAGACATTCCTAACGTTGTATTTAAACACTCCCAGTGGACAAAAACTTGTCCAAAGTCAAAGTAAAGACATAAATGTTGAAAAGGTTGTTCTAGTGTATAGACATTAGAATAATGTTGAATAGGTTGTTCTAGTGTATAAACATTAGAATAATGTTGAAAAGGTTGTTCTAGTGTCTCCTGCAAACTTTCAACAAGTTTTACCCACCGGACTGGGTCTTTTCTCCGACCTCTTTGTTAACAATAAATTAATCATTGATCGAAATAAGAGCAAATAATCACTGTGGCAGAGATTTGCTTAAAAGCTCTCATCCGCAGTGATGGTTTGATCTTATTTTGAGCACTGTTTAAAACCTGTAACCAGTGGGCAAAAATATGTTCAAAGTATGCGGTAACAATGTTGGATTCGTTGTTGTAGTATCTTTACTGCAAACTTTGAAGTTTTTGCTCACTGGGTAATATTTCAAATTAGTGTATATCATGTAATCATGCATGCATAGACTTTATTACAGGATTCATACAAATTAACAGTGGTCAAAATAAGAGTAAATAAGCACTGGAGAAGAGGTTTTGAGCATAACTTCCGTCTTTGTAACCTGAATACTCTAAGCATGAACAGTCCTTGAAATTCACTACGACAATCACCTGTGAAGGAATGCATTTGAACTATTTTCAAAATTAAAATTATGTAAAATACAGAGTGAATAATCACTGTGGAGAAGGAGTTTTTGAACATAACTTCAGGCTTTGTAGCCCGAAGCAATGCTAAAAATCTTCTCCCCCACAGTGATTATCTGTTCTTATTTCGAGGAATAGTGCTCATTCACTAACCATGTAAAAAATAGCATGTTTGATTTGTTTTTTATTAACTCATTCAGTCTAATAATTCCCATGAAGTAAATATATATATATTTGCTACAAAAGTTGGTACTTTTTATAATAATAAATATTAATGTAGCTATAGTTCATTATAGCGCTTTTATTGTTTGTTCTCATAAATATTAAGTCTTGAAATGCTAAAGTTTTGTTTTTGTTTTTCTGTGAAGTGCACCTGCACGATGTTGATATAAGAAGCTTTTCTAAGTACACACTTGTTCAAATACAGTTCGAATTCTAATGGATGTTTAAATAAGAGCAAATAATTACTGTGGAGGAGTGATTTGTTTCTTTATAATCCGGGGCTCGAAATAAGAGCAAATAATCACTGTGGAGGAGTTTTGTTTTTTCAAGTAAAGTTTAGAAATAAGAGCAAATAATCAGGTTATTTTTACAATAAAGTTCAATATCCAGTGATCGAAATAAGAGCAAATAATTACTGTGGAGGAGTGATTTACTTCTTCCATTTATTTCAATAAAGTTCAAAATCCAATGATCGAAAAAAGATAATAAATACTGTTGAGGAAAGATTTTCGAATATTTTAACCTGTGTTCACAGTGATTATTCTCTCTTAGTTCAAGCACTGAAATTTAAAATTAAGTCCAAGGATTCACCTGCCACGAAGGCAAAGGCATCAAAAATCGTAACTCGTTGACCAGTGTGTACACAACATCTAACAAATTTCAAAACAACATAATTTTGACCTCGTTTCCCTGGAACGTGAATACAGCTGCAAGCTGTAAAACCTGAACCTTTGCTCAAAAATGTCTCCTCCAAAATGATTACATTACTGATTTTTGTGATTGAAGCCCGAAAAACATTTATGGTTGGTAAACAATTTTCTTTGTGTTTAATTTGTTATGGACATATTTAGGTAAAACGTTGTGTCCGTGCATATCATATCACGTGTGCTGTAAAAGAGGGATTGGAAATGAAAACTGTTGTTGTTCCAGAGAAAAATGATGTACAGCACGTGGTTAGTATCTTGTTTTAAATAGTTGCGTTATTTTTTGAGGGGTATTTAAATAAGATTGCAACAATCCTAATATTATACATTGGAAATAATGTATTTTGACCTTTCTTTTCCATGGCTTTCATATAAAACATTCATTGACTTTCATTAGTAATATATTTGCAGGACTCCGAATTCACAACGGCATAACCCTGTGGAGGAGCATCTTTGGAGGCTAATTTGCAGTCAACAGGCAGCAAATTAGTCTCTAAAAATGTCCCTTAATTTCCAAAGATGCTCCTCCACAGGGGAATGCCGACGTGAATTCGGAAGCCTGTATATGGTGTTCAGAAAGCGTGAAACTTACTGCTGAACATTATCTGTGGATGATTTCTTTAGTATAGTTTTAAAAACACTTCTTTACAGGTAATGTCCAACAGTTACTTTCAGGCTTGTTCAGTACTCTTTCCTAGCAAAATTGCTCCTCCTTTATATCTGCAGGCCACTATAAGAAGCAAACTATGTGCTTATAACTATTGGTAACTGGTTATTTATTACCATGTTTTTAGTCATTTTGTTCAAAACATTGCACTCCAGTACCACCTGAACAAAATCCAAATAGATCAAAAAGTGGAGAAGACATGGAAAACAATCGAATGAAAGAGTAAGGATATTAAAGTTATTATTTTCTCTTCAAACCTGATTCTAATAAGTATCTGTGAAGGAGAACGATCGAAATAATCACTGTGGAGGAATGGTTTTTGAGCATAACTTCAGGAAAGCCCCTTATTTTCTCTTATTTCCACCACTGAGGAGAATGGTCTTTATCTTGCAATCGATTGGTATTTTCTTTCTTGCAAAGAAACAAATCAATATGAAAGTCATTGGTTTTGCTCGTGTTTGAAATAAGAACAAATAATGACTTTGGCGGAGGGATTGTTGAGCATTTCGAACACAGCATGTTTTATTGGCGCTTTTATAGACATTATAATGTCTTTACTGTGGAATTGCACAAGTTTTTATCAGTTAAGATTATATCTCCGGTGTTTAAAATTAAAACATAAAATCACTTTCTCATAATGAATAGTTCTTCTGTTGTCTTTGCAATTGCTTCCAACACTTTTTCTTCCTTCCTCTCTTTAGCTTGACCGTTTTCAACTGTGAATATTGCGATTACTGAGGAAGTAATTACTGTGGTGATTTTATGTTCACATGGGATAATGAAATTGCTTCCATTCCTCAAAAGAGCTATTCCTTTAAGATTAATAACGAAATACAGTGGTCAAAATAAGTGTAAATAATCGCTGTGGAGGAGGGATTTTTGAGCATAACTTCAGGCCTTGTTGCCTGAAGCTACACTCAAAAATCACTCGTCCACAGTGATTAATTGTTCTTGTTTCGACCACTGCAAGCCCTTTTCTTATTTGTTGTGTGTAGTACTATATTACCACTTTATTTAGACTTCGAAAGTTAGAATCTGAATTTTATACACTTGTTTCAATCAATAAAGCATCCCGTGAATTGAAACTAAGTAAAGAAGTTTGTAGACGCTTACTATCATACTGGACTATGAAAAGAAGGGTGAGAATTTACATAAGAGAGTATAGGCATTGGTTTCTTCGTACAGAAGAGACCAACCATATGCATGCTTGCTGAGATGACACTATGTTGCGGATATTTTGTAGTTAGATTTGCCTGATCTTAACTTCTTCTCTTTAAACCAGTGGTCGAAATAATGACCAATAGTCACTGTGGAGAAGCGATTTTTTAGTATTATGCTTAAAAATCTCTCTTCCATAGTAATTATTTATTCACTTTGGACCACTGTTAAATCTACCAATATTAAAATGTTTTTGAAAATATGTTGGAGATTATTACATTGCATGAGCAAGAAGAATGCATTTCATATCTTTCATTATAGGGTTAATATAACTGTCGATCAATCACTGTGGAGGAGAGATTTTTTAGAATATTTTCAACCAATTTCACTGAAAATATGAAAAAATTTTCCTCCACAGTAATGACCGGCAGTTATTTTAACCTCTGAATCTGTATATTACGTTGACCACTGATCTTGTTTTTACAGGCTAATGACAACGTACCTCTTATAAAGCTCACTCTAGAGCAACAGGAAAAGCTTAGTGGAAAAATGGTACGTTTGATTGTTACATCATTGCTATTGCCTCATTATATGATGGCTCCTATAAAAATACATTAACATACAAAAATCTACAGCAGTGTTCGAAATAAGAACAAATAATCAGTAGGGAGTGATTTTAACGCATGATTTCAGTCATTGTAACTTTAAACTATAGCAAAAAACACTCAGAGATTATTTGTTGTTATTTCAAACACTACTACAGTGGAACCTCTCTATAGCGGACACCACCTCATAGCGGACACTTTTTACAGGAACGAATCCTGGTCAAACTCTCATAACAAACTGCTTAGCGGCCACCTCCTTATAGCGGCCACTTTTTTTTGTTCCCGATGGTGTCCGCTATAGAGAGGTTCCACTGTATTACTACAACGGAGATTTGAGTTTCCTTGGTACAATTGGCTTTAATAGCAAATGTACGATACAAACATCTTATACTGGGCCTTAATTATCCAATGCTTAGAGAAAAATATAGCCCAGTGGGCAAAAACTTGTTCAAAGTCCACAGTAAAGACGATGCTTTCACGTATCTCTAGCGGTAAAAGAGTGGAAGTGGAAGAACCACTAACCGATGTGGATTCTCTGAAGAAACTAAACTTTCGCTTACTTACTAGAACAAAGTCTTCGACGTTGTGTTGTTCTAGCGTCTTTGCTGTTGACTTTGAACAGGTTTTGCCTACTGGGAACCGATTGGTTTCACATGTACTGCGTTGAAGAATGTTTTTGTAGCAACTAGCGCTTAATTGGCTTCTTCGTTACAAATACTCAATATATTGACAAAAAGAATCCTAAGTACTCTTGATCACAGTTGTTATATTTATATTACCCTCCATTGCATATTTCTTTTCAGGGTGTGGTTTTTATCAACCAACAGAAAACACTGGAGATGGAACGTTTCTTACATCTTCGCCAAGATTTGGAAAGGGTACGTTACTTCACCTTAAGGACGGATATTATAGGATAGTACATGTCGAATGACTAAAAAAAATACTGTGAAGGAGGGTGTTGTGTAAGCCAGGTTGCGATCGATTGGTTTCTTCGTTAAAGTGATATTCCCAAGGGTAGATATACTTTATGACCCATTCCATTCCAGGAGAGAAAATATTTAATTAAATAAAGGTAACCCAATGGAAGGGTGTTTTTGAAGCTGATAACTACTAAAAAAGCTCTCCTCCGCAGGTGATGACCGACGGCTATACCTTAGGCCGACTTTTTGATTTGACGCGTATTTTAATTTAGCGAATTTAGGCAAAATTAGCGAGTGTAATAACACTGGGAATAAATAACAATATTAATTACTTTCATGTAAAATTCTCCTTTTATATTTATACAAGAAATGGATCCATAGGGGGTAAGATTTTAGTTCCATTTAAGACGTTCTTAGCCCTGCCCTTTTACCACCCATTGATAACATGTGTAGTGTTAAATATATTTCTTTTGTTCCCAACCCTTGAAAAATCGGCGAAATGTTTATTTTTGAGTCAAAATTCACAAAAGACAATGTGAGGTAATCAGGATTACTTCGATAGGTCAAAAAGATGTTAAATCTTTTTCTTTAGGCGAATAATTCGCTGCGAAAGCCAAAATAAGACATTCCATTGGTAGACATTGACGTCACACAATGTGTGACTTCAATTTCTACCAATGGAATGTCTTCGTTCGGCTTTCGCAGCGAATATTTCGCTAATTTGATATTTCTTTACTTTGTTATTCGTAGCTTCGTAATTTATGTTATATGATCGTTCGTCGTGAAAAGGTTCGCAAGGAGTTACATCGTTCATCCAGGGAGGTTTTCTATAAACAAAACGATATTCTACTCGATGATCGTGAGGATCTGTCTGGAGACAACCTCGATTTCATCAGACATAGAACTGCTAAATTCAGTTGTTTTTCTGAACACTATCAAACGGAAGGACAATACGAGACTGAATTCGGAACGAGGCCGACGATATTTGACTCGACGTTAGAAGAAGGTGACGAACTTTTAAACACTAGTCAGCTCGAAAGACTTGATTTAATGGAGTTTGAACGCAAAGACAACCCCATTGGCACTACCTCACGTATACGTAGTGACGCTAATTCGCGCGTATGCAGTGGTAATACTTCACGTATCGACACTGGTACCTCGCATGAGCACAATGATAACATTTTTCGCAGTAAGAATGATGGAGAGGACGTCATACAGAAGATCGAAACTGAGCTAAGCGATGCTGGTTCGATAGAGACAGGAATTACTGGTAAAAAGACTGAAGCTGAAAGGAATATATTTGAACTTTTGGAACCAAAAACTGAAGAATCTCTTGACAAGGTTATATCTTCTAGCCCCAATAAGGTATCTCATGAAAACACCACGGTCAGTATGACTGATGAATCTAAAAACTCACGGAAAGAATCGGAAGATACGGATAGTACGAGCAAGACATGCTTGAATGGATATCTGGCCAGCGAAGATGAGATCAACGTTGAAATAGAAGTATCGAACTGTGCAAAGAAGGCACCACTGCCCAACAACGCTAAAACATCCAGACTAGTTAAAAAGGGTAAAAAGAGGTTCCGAAATTTACACAATATCGAAAGACAAGGCTGTCGGAACAGTCCCCGTTTAAATAAAATTTCGCCTGAAAACGAGGTTAAAGATGAACTTGGAAACGATTCTAAGAATGAGATTCTTGACGAAAATAGACTTTCAAAGATTATACACGAAGCGAAGAGAAGGCGCTTGACCATCAGTGGTGATTTTATATGCGATTATGATGATGAACCCCCGGATTATGTCCGCGTCACGCGTTCTCGTCTCGCTTCTTATTCGTGAGACTTTGTGTTTGTTACATTTATATTAATCTACGGAGCTAGACGTACTTTTATAAAGTTTTCCCAAAAATAACTGTCGGATATCACCTGAAGCTGAAAACTCAAAAAATACTCCTCCACAGGTCATATCCGACAGTTATTTTGAGGCTTGTAAAAGTGTCATGCAATCTCATATCTAGTGGATAAAAACTTGTTCAAAGTCAGCAGTAAGGGCGCTAGAATGTTCTAGCGTGTTTACTGCGGACTTTAAACAAGTTTTGCCCATTGGGTAGATTCATATACAGTGCTGAAAATAATAGTAAATCACTGTGGAGGAGTAATTTGGAATCATACAAAAAGTCACTCCTCCACAGTTTTTTCTTACATCAAGCACTGATCTACAAATCATTGCAGTGCTTAAATTTTCTTATGATGTCTCAATATGTCAATTCTAATCCGATTATTTCATATTTAAAAATTCGGGACTATAATCGGGTTATAGAAATTATGATCGTTGTTTATGTTCGGTTTGTATAGGTATGCGCCATTTTAAGTTATTTAATCTAACTGTTTTATATTGAATATAGAATTATAACTATGCGAAATAAGTTATTCAAGCTTACGAAAATTACTAATACTAATAAATGTATTGCGGCTAGTGACAAGAATTGTGGAACTTGTTCTATGGAAGTTACTCAACCTTAAAATAACTGTCGGAAAACACCTGTGGAGGAGTGTATTGTATAATTTTCTGCTACAAAGCCGAAAACTACTCGAAAACACTCCTGCACAGGTGTTGCCCAACAGTTCTTTTCAAGTTCCCAATTTTAGTTTCTTAGATAAGCATCCACTAAACAAACTGCGTTTATTTATAACATACACAAACTTTTACCTTTATAGTGTCTGTGAAGGAGAGTCCATGGCTGACTCAATAACCTTCCCCACAGGCATTATTTTAAAGCTTCAAATAATGCAAATGTTAATTTGAAGAACATTTTTATGGTACAACTGCCTTATCCCAGTGGACAAAAACTTGTTCAAAGTCTGCTATAAAGAAGCTAGAACAAAGAAAAACGTTGTTTTATCGTCTTTACTGCGGACTTTGAACAGATTTTTGCCTAATAGGACTTAAATATAAACTCATTGAAGAAGGATATGAATCAACTTTATGGTCGTTCACCTTCATTAATATCTGAAAATTAAAATCCTAAAAACACGGTTTGTGTAGAAGAGTACTGAATCAACGATCTCACAATGGATTGGTTTTTCTTTCTACCGAAGAAACCAATCCATTGCAAGTTCGTTACACCCTTCTGCGCATTTTCTTTTTTTTTTGTTAACTTTTGTCAAATTTGGTTTTAATTCTTCCAATAAAGTTGTTAATGCATGAAAATCTTTGTGATCAGATGGTAACATAACTACTGGTGATCACTCCCGGCCGGCAAAAAACCTGTTCAAAGTCAGGAAAATAACGTTAAAACAACATTCAGGGCTGTGGAGTAGAAATTTCTCAGAATGTTAAATTATCCTGAAAGTTGTTACCTCCATAATGATGACCAGCAGTTATTTTAACAAACCTTGCCACGGATTTCATATACCATTATGATCAGGATACCTTAGAACTAATAGCTACTATTTTCATGTAGAAGATTCTTGACTCAGTATAGTATCTACGATGAAGGGTGATATGCTATCGAATCTGCATTTGATTGGTAAAGAAATCAATCAACTATGGTCGGATTTTTGTAAGTCACCCTTCTTCGCGATATTAATTGCAAGAGCATTTATTTACTTAAGGTTGATTGTAACTAAGGCGAAACATTCGCTGAGAAAGCCAAAAGAAGACATTCCATTGGTAGAAATTGATGTTAATTAGAATTTGCCTAGTGGAAATCCACCTTTAGGTTGGGTTACCAGTTCAAGCGAATTTGTCGCACGAATACGTAAAATACATTATTTTGATTGAACTGGAAATCCACCTTTACATTGTCAATCTTATTTGTAATTCTTAAAAAATTATATTATAATGACCTCTTCGCATAGACTTTTTTAAAAAGCTACAGATACCATGCATTTACACGACGTGAAGCTATTAATTTTATTTGGTGTAAGTATGTATGGATTAAAAGAAAATGTACGTATTTTAATCGAATTCATCTATTTTATTCTCACCACCAAGTACGTACGCGACGTCATATTAATGTAAAAAAGATGTCGTTTCGACGTCGCGACGTCAAAATCACGTCTATATGACGTTGATATGAAGTCGCGCGCCTACAGGTTCTTTAAAACAAACAATATTTCCGTGCTAAGAGATTACTTTATGTTTTTTTTCACAACATTCTTGCAGTGGCATAAATAAAAGTGTTTATGCGCGTAGTATGCTTCCGCAATCTGCCATGTTGTAGATCAAAACCTTTGGATCTTCATATGTACGTACGTTCGTGATCACACACTACACTTATATTGGAAGCGGGTGTCAAATCTATGGTCAAAGTAAGCAAATGAAAGTTAACTTTCGGGACCACCTTAAAAGTTTCCACCAAAAATAACGATTCGCTGCAAAATTAAAAAAAGACAGTAGAAATTTAGGTCATGTGATGTGTGACGTCAATTTCTACCAATAGAATGTCTTCCCTTTGCTTTCGCAGCGAATATTTCGACCAATGAAAATTAACTTTTAAATAAACTCAAAGAGTGTTCCCAGCCGGCAAAAACCTGTTCAAAGTCAGCAAAATAACGTCAGAACAACGTTCTTTGACGTGGTATCACAAAGGCGAATTCGTCCGGATTCTAACTGAAGCCATTACATCTGTTGGAAGTCCCTTGAACGTCACTTCTTTCAATTAATGCAATAATAGCATCATTTAGAATTCGCAAAAGGCAAGAAGCCCTGGGAACGAGGTTGTAATTTTAATTATAATTTTCAAAATCATTTCATTGCTATATTAACATTTTTCTACACATTATGTTTATATGCAATTTTGACAGAAATATCCCATTCATACTCTTCTATATTCTAATCCTTTTTTAATAAGTAGATCAGAAATTGTGTGAACCCATGGACAAAAACTTGTTCAAAGTCCGCAATAAAAATAATGGAACAACGTTGTTCTAGCGTCTTTATTGTGGACTTTGAACAAGTTTTTGTCCACTGGGAAAGGTAGGTAGGTATCGCCTCTAAATCGATAATTTAATACATTAGCTATATAGAACATGCGCATCTAAAATAAAACTAAACTTTCAGATGTTATATAACTTGTAGGTAAAAAAAGATTAGGATGAAAAGATTAGGATGAGGTACAAAATATAATACTTTTGGTGGTATTGTAGATAGTAGTGGGACAGTTACATGTGTATATGTGGATAAGATCTACTTTCACAAGTCGTAAATATGTGTGTTTTATGTTTTGACCTGTTCATTGATTTGAGAATTATAAGAGAAGTAAAAAACAAAACAGAAAAAAAACATTAACTTCAAAAAGCGAAAATAACATAAAACGAAAATAAATTCCTGTAATGCATCGATTAATCGCCCCCTTCTTTTAAACGCCCCCCCTAAGCACTAAAATATTTAATAAACGCCT
>JAULBZ010001895.1:0-20278 GCA_032360805.1 Neoturris breviconis
CGTTAGAACAACGTTCTGTGAACGTTGTTCTAACGTTATTTTGCTGACTTTGAACAGGTTTTTGCCGGCTGGGTAGTTTCTGAAAATAAGAAATCTAACACGATAACAACTGCCTGTCGTTTGTGATAAAGATAGACAGAATGAGATATTGTGATTATTCTTTTTTACTTGGTTATTTCTTTTTTTTTGTCTCACAACACATAGCAAGGTGGGAGTTGTTTTGCACACGACGGGAACTTTATTACCTTACCAATTTTGTAAATTCACAACCTCTACTTGAACGATTTTCGATTGGAATATTTGATGGAACTAAATAATGTGTTTCTTGATCACTCATTTCAAAAAAACGTAAAAATATTGAAATATATTAAAAATCCAACTTCAAATTAATATTGATTCTTCTTTCAAAACATATCATCAAGATGAGCATTAGAAGTATTTTTAAAGTTTTTCGTGAATAAAACTAACTTTTCTTTTTAACGTGCTAAATTTAACTTTCTATAGTAACCTATTTCAAATAAATTCTTAATTCGATTTTTTCTAAAAACTCTGATCTATTATTTACTAATATATTTAAGCAACCTAGTACCATGTCTCCATATAATGAACATCGTGATAGACTTCCAATTTGCAACCTGCTTTCTAATTCTCCAAGAAAGATAACTCAGGCTTGCTTTTTGAGCTGGAAAGAAACAACCCCGCCGCAAATAAAAGACCTCTGAGAAACATATCACAGTAACAAAGCATGTTAAGGAGATTGGTAACGAAGGTTGTAAAAGAACGTTATTTCAGATGATTTGCTAGTTTATTGCAAATAAAGTCGACTAAGCTTTTTTGTATTCAGGAAGGCTGAGGTAATTCATGACGAAATAAGAAATATTTTTCGAGGTATTAAAGCATATACTTAAAAAGTACAATCAATAATATAAATAATGCTCTGCTAACTTTAATACAATATATCATTACATCATTATTACGTAATTACATAATGGTCTTGAAGCAAATGGCACCACTTGCAAATACTTTATAAAAGCAGCGCTCGAAATAATACAATAATTACTGTGGAGAAGCGATTTTTGGAGCATAACTTCAGTATTTATAGTCTAAATCTATATTCAAAAACACCAAAAGTCGCTCCTCCACAGTGATTAATTGCTCCTATTTCAAGTACTCTATGTACTACTGAAATATGTATACTATACTTTCCAGCCGACAAAATCTTGTTCAAAGTCCACGGTAAAGACGCTAGAACAACGTCGAACGAAGTTGTTCTAACGTCTTTACTGCAGACTTTGAACAACCATTGGGTTTCAGCGACAGTATATAATTCAACAACATAATAAATTAATCATCGTTAATCTTGAAGAGCAACATCGGTAGTAAGCTTACTAAACAGTACTTTATCGTCATCCTATATATCTGCAGCACGAAAAATAGTTCTACAATGAGCACCGAACAACTTCAAGGTGCAATAACATATTTAACAAAAAGCTCATCTTTGGATGAAGAAATATTGTAGTTCAGGCAGCCATCATAATACTCTGTAGAGATTAAATAATACGTAATCAATGCTAATAATATATACTCCATAGACACGTATAGATAAATCATCATTACTCAATATCGGTACACATTAAAAATACCCTAGTGGGTACAACAACGTCAAAACAACAACGTCGTGTGCTGACGGGAACTTTGTGATCCATTCACGTGAATCTAAGTTGTAATGATGGCCATGGAGCTGGTGATGTCAGGTCAGTAAAAGTATTATATTTCCACTGTAAAGCAGTTTCTAAGCTTAAAATCGTAGTTCCTTTCTCTCCATATTTTTCTTCGTATAATTGTTTTCTATTCGACGCTGTTGGTGGTAGAATAGTTCCTTCCGGTCCTTTTCGCATGACTAGAAAGAAGTTTACAATACTTACTTTAATGTCAGAAACATCGCGAGAAGAAACTTTCGCGTTTTATTCGGATTTTAGACTAAACCGCGAAAGTTTATTCCCGTGAAAGTTTCTTAAATTTCCTAACCATAAGATGTTCTAAAATAGCAACCGAAGAAGCGAGTTATTCGAATACTGTTATCGCAAAAATGACCGTTGCTCTTATTTGGTCCCTTACCGCGAAAGAATATTTTTGAAATAGATCAACCGCGAAAGTTTTTTCTAGTTAAACCTCTACGAAAGTTTCTGACATTAAAGTATTATGAAGTAAATAATAATAAATTCCAAATAACCACGGGGAGGAGTTAATTTCAAGTACAGGTTCAGGCTACAAAGCCAGAAGTTTTCTAAAAAATAACTCCTTCCCGTGGTTATTTCTTCTTAGAGTAATGACCTCTTAATAAATTTTAAAAACAAATCATTGTATTTTTAAGCAGCAAATCAATTATGAAGTAATTTATCGATCTGGGGTCATGTTTGATCAATCTCTAATGGCGAGGGAACTTAAGCTGACTATCGGAGGGGATGTAGAGCCCCGACTGACGTGGATATGCCACGAAGACATAAAAACAAGGAAAATTATTAAATCAAAGATACGTATCGAGAATAGCCTGCCAAACCGAGTGAAAGTTAAACCTAACACCTGGCATGCCCCAAAAAAAGTCCTAGATGTGCCCTGTTACTATACTATATGTTATTATTTATTGAAGAAACCAAATGTATAACTGACAATCATTTTGAATGTGTTCAGTGGAAAAAAAGAAAATTGTGGTTAATTTCTAATAAACACAGAATTGAGATTAGGAATAACTTTGCACAGTGGGCAAAAACTTGTTCAAAGTCCACGCTAACTAACGTCTTTATTGCAGACTTTGAACAAGTGTTTGTTCATTGGGTGGGTAATATTTCGGTTAATACTGGTTCCGAGAAAATTTTAAGAAAATTTAAATTACCGTCAACATATTCAATACATTCCATGTTATCATCTTGATTGCTATGATTCTCCTCCTCTTCTTTTTCTTTCTTCCGCTTTTCTGCATCTGCAGAATATAATTATTTTATTATGTCATCATGTAAAGTGGAAATCTATTCATGATAATAATTTCATGAACTAGGACTTGGGACCTGGATCCAACTTTTAAGGATCTGAGCCAGTTCAGATCAGAATGTTCAAGTTGCTCATGTCTTCTAAGCGAATATAAAAATGTGGAAGAGATCTAGTAGTCGCTATAAGCGTATATAATCAGTATTTTTTTAGTTTCTAATTGTGATTCAAATCCAAATTTAGTTTATTATGAATAAAAGTGCATATGCTTATTGTTACCAACCACTTCAGACTACCCTAACAAAGCAATTCAACCTTATTTTGCTCTGGGTGGATCGGTGAAAATTTGTTTCTTATTTTACCACACTACGTCTTAAAACGTTCCAGGTGTAAATTTCAACCGAATTTTACGTTAATTTTTCTCCGATATTCCCAAAACGTTCTGGTTTTGATATGATACTAATCCTTAAAACACTGTTAGGGAGTTGTTTTACCTCTCAGAATAAAAAGGGTTTTCCAGTCTTTTTTTATTTTGTTGAAAAATAAACAAACTGTAAAGTCTCAGTTCAAATAAACAATTGGAACACCTTTTTCGATGTAAAACTATGTCAGGTCACTGTGGAGGAGAGTTGTGAAATTTCATATCCAGGATAAACACCCAAATTTTACATGGCATTAGAACTTCATGTCCTTATTAAATTAATAAAGTTTCAGGTCAAATAAACAATTAGAAAACCTTATTCAAGGTAGAATTATGTCAAGTCACTGTGGAGGAGAGTAGTGAAATTTCATATCCTGGATAAACACCCAAATTTTACATGGCATTAGGATTTCAAGTCCTTATTAACTTGATAAAGTTTCAGGTCAAATAAACAATTTGAACACCATTGTTAAGATAAATTTATATCAAATCACTGTGGAGGAGAGTAGTGAAATTTCAAAACATAACCTAAATCAATGCTCAAAAGTCACTGCTCCACAGTGGATATGAATTGCATACAGATTATACATCATAGCATTATATACACACCAAATAAAAAATAGAGAACACACCTATGTTATAGTATTATATATAGTATCTATACATAGGATGGTTTTTGCAAGCCCTATTAAAGTTTTATAAATCCAAGGTCTTTACTAGCTGGTGTTATAAACCACTAGAGAATAGAACAATATAACAGAAGAATATATTTTCTTTATTATTCATTATCTTTTTATAAGATTCTTATATCACAAAATCTTCCTTTGTCGAATTGTGTATTGTCATTATAATAATACTAATTTAAATTAGGAGTCATTATATTTTTATAAGATTCATTTATTAAAAATATCTTCCTCTGTTGAATTGTGTATTGTCATTATATTACTAATTTGTATTGGGAGCACTCTTAACATTAATAGTTATTTCAAAATTGAAGGAAGATTTCCAAAATCAAAATGGAGACTTTAATTCTTAAAATTTTAAAAATTATTTTTTATATAATTTTATCATCTCAAAAAATTAAGGAATGAGCTTTCACAAAATACAACAAAATGGCTGCCAAAAAAGATTCACGGTCAAAGTCTCATGTCAGTCCAAATGTAAGTCAACAAAAATCAGGAGAAAATCAGGAAAAAATCATTTTGATGAGTGTGGTTAACAAAAATCATGAGTGAATGTAAATCAAATTCTCGAAATTTTCTCAGTCTCCACTTTTGAAAAAATCCCTTTTTCGCCGATACTCGGCTCCGAATTGACGAAATTTAAAAAAAATTGACCCGCGGTCTCGTAATATTGACTAGAATGCCATAGCCAATTTCCATTGGTTTGAAAATGCAATTAGGATCCTTTTTGCCGAAAACACGCCACTGAGAGGACGAAATCAGAAAGTTTTTGGCGAGTCCTTCTAGAATATTGCCGCGAAAGCTGGTATTTCAAAATGCTAGCACTCCAGGAATATGTTTTATTAAGAAAAGTGGGCCGCTGACTTTGTTTGGTGGGCTAATAAAACTACATAGAAGGGTGTTATGTCAACGAACAATTGATTGGTTGGTTGCTTTGGTATGAAGAAACAAATCCATTGCAAGATCACTGTCTCAGTACTCTTCTATGTGAATTTTATTTTAGACAAGGTCTCTTAGATTGAATGACCATGTAAAGCGTTTCTTATACCTCTTTGTTTCCGAAACTCAGCTGATTGTCGTAAAAAATCACGAAATCCATCATCCAGTTGAAATATTTCATCATTGATATCTTCATCATCTTCCCATGCTTCCTGTGAAGTATTTGTATCGCCAGTTATTACAGCATGTCGCTTTTTTTTCTTTTTCTTGTGTTTCTTCCTTCGCCTATTGTTTGAGGGGGTAATAGTTCTACTGTTTAAAATTCCATCATCAATCATACTGTCTGTACTCGCATTATTCTGCTTACTTAGAGCGTTACTCACATTATTCTGTTTACTTAGAGCGATATAATATTTTACATAACCTGTAAATTTCTCATACTGTTCATAATGCCATTGTGCTTGCAGTTCACATGAATGAATCACGTATTCCATGTTTGTTTTTAACTTATTTCTAAATAAAAACCATTTACAAAATATTTATAAAAGAATAGAAATAATCAGATGTTTTGTAACAGGGAAGGTTACAGTTAGATATAATGGATATGTTTAGTCATCTATATTTCCGTTTCCTTGATGTTTTTAGTGGAACATATACTACCTGAATATATGCACGTTCACATGTGTTCTGGAATCTTGGTGAAACTCTTATAGGGGCTCAAAGGTTAAACTATAACTTTTGAAAACCACTTTAACAGCCCATTTACCACTGGAATTCTTAAACTACATTGGTATACCTATCAGAACCTAGTCTAAAAGAACAAAAACAAAATTGATTTTATTTGCGAATCGCTGTAAAAGCCAGAAAAAGGCGTTCTATTAGTAGAAATTGGCATCACACATCATGTGACGTTAATTTCTACTAACGAAATATCTTCTGTCGGCTTTTACAGCGAATATTTTGAAAAAGACATTCCATTAATAGAACTGCAGTCACATTATGTGTGAAGCCAATTTCTACCAATAAAAAGCCTTCTTTTGGCTTTCTCAGATAATTTTTTGCCTTGTGGAAACAAAGCAAAATTTGCAAATAAGGTCATAAAATAATAGTGACGTCATAATTCATAAAAATGATAAATTTCTATCTTCTCAAGTTGATTTGAAAGTTAAAAAATATATATTAACAGCGTTTATGGTCTGTTACATAATCTTAAGTTAGCAACTAAGCAAAATCAGAAAATCAGAAAAAGTATTACATTTTTTAATATTAAGGTAATAACTCAAGAAAAACAAACAAGAATGACATCGTTGCTCTGAATTAAGCCAATCAACATCGGGATAGATTAGAAATTAGCTAAGCAATCTCAACATCGACTGAAAATGCTTCTCTGTAGATGTCCTTAAGTGGAAGTATCTTCTGAATATTTCTACATAAAAAGATTATGTGATGGAAGTGGCATCTTATTGTCACCTTTCATTTTACTTTTGAACTGCTAAGCATCACGGTGGAGGAGATATTTTTCAGAATATTTTTAGCCAAATCGGCTGAAAATATTCTGAAAAATCTCTCCTCCACAGTGATGACTGGTAGTTATTTAACCCATGAATAATAAAGATGTAGATGGCCAAATCGTTCGTGTATCAGTAAAAAATCTAATCTACAAATTGTTGAAAAATAAAATCTATTCGATAATATAGGATCTCTATACATTTAGGTGGAACTTTTTGAATAAATGGAAATAATAATTTAACTTGTTCCAACAGCGCACATATCTGTTAATATATCAAGCCTGAATATAACTGCCAGACATCATCTGTGAAGGAGTGGTGTTACAGATGTTGTCCAGCAGTTATATACAGACTTGTATATGGCGTAACATTCTTCATTGCACAATTTCTTTAGTCAAATTCATTTGATTTTTATCTTGTTTAAACCAATTAAAATAATTCTTTTTGAAAGAAGGATAAACAGCCCTTACCCTATCTCAAGAAATGGTGAAGTCCCAATGTGTAATTTGCTCTCTTTTAAAGAATTCAATGAACAAAGATTGTTATAAAAAAAGTTATTAAAATGTGTAATTTCAAAATCAAGAAGAGGAGAATAGTGAGTCAGCGATCTCACAATTGCAAATTAGATAATACAAAAAATCTATCTAAAAATATTCGTGCTCTTTATATAAAATTTATATATACAGTCAGTCAAAAATATTGCAAGAAAATATAAAAGTAAAAAAATTAAAAAGCACTAAAAAAAATCCCTGCTAAGAATAAAGTAAGAAAATTACCCAGTGAGCAAGATCTTGTTCAAAGTCCGCAGTTAAGACGCTAGAACAACGTTTTCAACTTTATTCTAGCATTTTTACTGCGGACTTTGAACAAGTTTATGCCCACTGGGTAAAAAACAATGCTTACAAAATATTTCCATTATACAATTCACAATAGAACAAACAAAGTGTTGACTAGCAAATATTATACACAGTATGCACATCATGCTTATCAATATAGAAATGACATCGTTAATACAACTAGATAATTACGATTTATATAAAAATACTTAATCGAATGATATGGAGTACAATCAAATTCTACTGTTGGTAGGTAGGATAATGCCCAGAAATACAGTCTTTTTTATAAACAGTTCTGAATTTAGGTAAAAAAAATAAGAAACACAGAACTGAAATTTGCAAACGGTAAGAAACAATCACATATCCTTTTCGCAATTTTAACATCTAAAACAGTTTCTTATTTGGACCAAAAACAGTTCTTTACTTTTCACAAACCAGAATACGTTAAACGGATCGTTTCATTTTGTATCTTTTGTTAAGATTTTACGTTTCTTAGCAGTACATACAGTTTTCACTTCGATAATTTAAGAAACAAATTAGAAACTTGAGTTACAAAATGTTGGTAACAAATAAGAAACTCCAGTTCTCACTCAAATCCTAAGATTCTTATATAAAAAACGTGTACTATCCATACAGTGTGCCAAAACTTGTTCAAAGTCCGCAGTAAAGCCTATAGAACATCCTTCGACGTTATTCTAGCGTCTGTACTGCCGTACTGTACTAATTACACCACACAACTCAACATATAGCTACACAACTCATCTATTCTTCCATTATATTTTCCAATTTAACAGTTCTCTTTTCTTGATCGTTACCATGACAATTGTCAGCATTTTTTGACATATAAACTCTGTTACGAAAATCATCAAAATCGTTTAAATTCCATGCATTGAACAGTAACAATTGAAACTTATCAAAACTTTGTGAGCGAGAACGCGAAACATTACGACGTGACGAAGTACTAACAGAGTGTAACCTTTCTGCTTTTGGTTCCATACGAATTAATGAAACAATTTTTTTAACATCTACGTGTACTAAGCTTGCGACTGTTGTCGAACAACTCGATTGACTCTTTAACCGGCTTCCTAATATAGCTATTACATTGCCATAGCTATCAGAGTCTTCTTCATTCATATAGCTTCGTACATTTATTACTAACATGTCACCAGAAGCCCTCCCAACCCATAACGCACCATCTAAATGAATAATAGCAGTAACTCTATCGAGAGTCCCAGACCAAGCTGATGTTCGTGGACGAGAAACTACAGTTCGTTTTACTTCTGGTGATACTTCCTCATCAATACTAATGTTAACCGCTATTTTTTTCACGCTTCTTTTTGAAACCATTAGAGATGGTTGCTTTCTGATAACAAGCTTATTCATTAAACTAGATGGTGTTACCAAATCTAATTCAGGACTATCTTGTCCTTTATCAATACTTTTCTCCAAATTATTGTTGATTAAAGATGACTTTCTGAGTTCTGAATCAAAAACAGAATCATCTGACCATGACCGAGGTTTTATTTCTTCGTCAGGAGATCTTGAATCAGACAGCAATCCATTTGAAACAGTAGAACTTACTTCTGATCCTTTTCTTTTAACAACACCTTTGAATCTATCCATTATACCAGATAAACCACGTGGTCGCATCTGAGGAGAAACCTTTTCAACATTTTGTTTTGTTGGTGATAAACTAATTGTATCACTACTAACCTTCCTTTCTGGTAAGTCTTTCTTCTCTATAGGTTTAGGAGAACTAACCGTTCTGGGTGTATCGATGGGATTAGTTTCCTTGACTGCTGCAAAATGTGTCTCAGAAATATTATCTTTTATCTCATCGTCATATTTTTCGGCTTTAGCTTCATCGAACGGCAAATTAACTTGCTCAGCAAGGTCGGTTTTCAAAAGTATATTTTTATTCAAAGTGTTTTCCATATTACATTGAAATTTACACACTTTTTTTCTCGTCTTCACATCCCATTGTGAAATGACTGAACTCTTTCGATCGCTCAACCAAACAAATTCACCATTACTTGCCATGCATGAAATTAATGAACGGGAAGATATTAGTGCTTTCACTTGCTCAAGTATTTCATAAGTGTTAGGGTTCACAATGACAATCATGTTACCTGACCCAACCCACAATTCATTGCAATCTTGAGTGAATGTCATACATTTTGCAGGAAGACCTTGTGTAGCAAGATTGATTACCTACAAAGATTATAGGAAGTAGTCAGAAATATTCAAGTTCGTGGACCTACAGCCCAGTGGGTAACATACTATTCCGCAATAAAGACCGCAATAGAACAATGCCATCGTTACAGGTTTCAAATTGATTGACTCTCAGGATTTTGACCATCAAGTGCTGCTAAAAAAGAATCCACTTAGACAACAAATATAATTCATACTTTTAACATTTTTATAAGAGACAAAATATCTTTCATTTTTGCTATTTTAATATAAGACATAACATGTTATATCATAGTGCTAGCAGAACAAATCTTTGGATCGTATATATATATATATTATTTTATTTCTTAAAATGCCAAAACATTGGATGAATAATAATATCGATCAGATTATTGAGCCAAGAGGAAAACATGTATTAAAAATCAGCACGAGCGGGCTGAGGGATTCGTGCTTTCATGAATATACCTTTTTTACTTCCGAACATGATTTTCGTAAAATCTCTTCTTACTTTCAGCAAAAATTCACATTAACTTCAGTGGACACACGCTGGTGGTGACATAATGCCAAATGTCATAATTTCCCGTTGGATGATTAACGAAGCCTCCGGTTACTTTTTACCATCCGGGATTTATTTTACCCTATATTCATATGATGTCGCTAAAATACCACTAGGTTTGGATACCGTTCAGGAAGAAAAATAAAAACAAGGGCGAAATCAATGTATTTGTTGCTACCGCACAAATCCAATTATATAGCTTAGTTATCATTATCTAGCCTGGACACTTACCAGAGGATCACTCCACTTATCTTTTTCATTGAAAATAACATCTTCTACTTCTTTGTTAAACAACATATTCTTACCATCCTCATCATCACTTTTTTTACTAAATACCAACAGTGTACCATTTGCAAGAGAAGCGAATACCTTTTCATCATTCTAACGAAAGAAATACATCCAGTACTTGAGAGAAAAAACCACGGGCATGGGAGTTTTTTTTAGCATAGTTTATACCCCTGCACAAGTGATACACACTTTTTTATATAAGAACAGCGCTTATAAGAAAGGCTTAAAATCGTCTAAAAATTACAAACATCATAAAAACATTACAAGGCTTCGTGTCGAGTGCATAGTATAAAGAATACGAGCCAATATGAATAAAACATTGTTAGAACAGGTGCATTCTTGAAGTAGAAAATATAGCTTACGTTTATAGTAGGTATAAAGCTATTATTAAAGCTATTACAACACTTTAACTTAGAAGCAGAACGTCCACATTAAATGTTAAGTTATGTAATGTATCAGAAGCATAATAACATAAAAGCTAGGTTACATAATGTAACAAGAACGTTTTCAGTGATTTTTTCTTATCCTGAGACACTCTTCCACAGTGATTTTTTCTTATCCTGAGACACTCTATTCCTATTTTAAAACAACAAAAACTTGTTCAAAGTCCGCAGGCGTTTTTACTGCAGACTTTGAACAAGTATTTACTAACTGGCTCATAATGCAATATTACACGCTTGCTAGTATATATAAGGCTTCCTTCAGACTCATTGCAAAGAACAGCCATACCTGTATATTTGAAGAGATCATATGCATGACATGGTCTTTCACAGGAACACTCCACAATATCGAAGGGATTGTCGAATCTCCTTGACCAAATACCTCAATCTGTTTACCCTAAAATGATAATTTCTTCTCACAATAAAAAAACTTACAAGGTAAACAGCTATAGCTACGAGTATAATCTGCAGATCATGGAGAGAGTCATCACTGCCAACTATATTCAAGTAGATGAACACTTTTACATGACAGGTAGCTGTGATGAGTTATACTTAGTGATCGTCTTATTAATATCCATAATACTAACTGTTTCTTTCGGGTAATACCAACAAATATCTCAACTTGCGCACATTACCTCGCCAACTTGTTTTTGTACTTTCGGTTTTGGGTTAATAATTTCCGGTATTACCCTCGGAAATAGTTAGTATAGGCTTAGGCAGCCTTTACATGTACACCTAAACAAGTTTCACCCTAAACGATCTCGTACCGGAGAAACCAAACAAACACAAGATCGTTTAGGGTGAAAGTCACTAAGGGGTCCATGTAAATACTATCAAATAGAGATACCTCAGTGCCTAGCCATATATAACGGTCCACTTGAGCAGCACATAACACACGAGGTCCTGGACATAGTATATCTGTTTTTATGATTTCTTTCTTCATGTCAACGATTTTAAATCTTCTTTGTGTTTCTTGATCACAAAATACCAAAAGAGTAGTAGTTGTTTCATTGTTATCCTTTAAGTTTCCTAAACATATATATCAAAATAACGTTCAATTTTTCTTAACATCAGTTAAGGATAGTTCCCTGTCTTTCTGTATGACTTTTTAAACATCAAAATATCCATGTTTCCTTCAAATACTAACATTATATATTAATGGAAAGCTAAAAGAATAAACTATCCAAATATGGTGGGAAGAAAAATATGGTGGGAAGAAAAATGAAACAATGTAAAAATCGACTCTTTTTGTATTTAATGTTCTTCTCTCAAAACTCCTTCTCGTTTTTCGAAAAAAACAACACCATCGTGTTCAGCATAAATTAATCTGAAAAACGGTATCAGGGTTTACTATTTACATTAACTGTTATTTTCATTTTAGTTTTATAAAAACTATTTTCTTTTTTACTTATCTTCAGGGGGTTGTAACTTTTCAAAAAATTAATTTAAAAAGAAAATGTCGTACCGTTTTAAAGTCGAAAATAAACCCCTTGGACCTATTTATGTGGAATAAAACACAATTGTGACCATTAGCTAAATGTGATCAGTTTTGAGAAAGAAATGAGTTTTCTAAATACACCTCACGGAGGTTTTGAGATATACAGGTTTAAAGATTGAATAATTGATTCCTTACGTTCATCAGAAGATTATTATTTAAAACAAAACAAATTATTCACTCTGAAATATCGCACTAAAAAAAACTAAAAAGCCAGTGTGATAAACGCTCTGGTGGGAACTAAGCTTAAAGAAAAATATGGGAAGGGGAAGAGTGAAAAAATTTTCAGTTCAGTGACCAATACATTCTTTTTTCCTTAATCGTTTTTGTAAACAATAGACCTACAGTTTTGCCTGATATTTTTTTGTCAAATCATTGCCCCTTTATTTGTTATGCCATATTAGATTTCTTTCCGTATTGGTCAACAACAAAATATTAACAGTTGAAAAGTTAAAATGTTCACCACCAAAATATCAACAATGTGGGTTTATCACTGTTATTTTTTCTGTCCCTTCAATAGCATTTAAACTGATTTTCTATGTGTTCCGTGATGGATTGGGCATCCTCAACTGCTCCGCTGATACCAGCAGCAACAAGACCATCAATTATTAGTTAGAACGAGAAAATATTGTCATTAATATCATCAACTTTTTCAAAATTTGGTCGGGGAAAAGTGACTTTTGCTGCTTAGTAACTAATATTTCCCTAAGTTAAATTTATTTTTTTCATCTCGTTTTTTCCCCGATAAGGTACAGTAAATTGGATAAGATTTTAAAGAATGTGAATTGAATACTTTTATAAGATAGCTATCTTCTTAAGTATAGTTTTTATCACATACACACCCCTGCACAAGTTATCATTAACTTACTTTTCAACACAAAATCAATTTTGGGAATTATTTCGGCAATAGACCTATTCACAAATACACAAAATCGAAGTGTTTACTGCTCAAAGTAGAACTTGATGCAATACAAAAACTGCATTGCAGCAAGTTCTACTTTGAGCAGCCATGTATTTGTGGATCTGTCTATTGTTTTTTGATATCATTACCTTCTTTATCATCAGACCATAGTGACACACACGTTACTCTTTCTAATTCCAATGATTCCTGTTTAGGGTAGGTATTCTCTAATGTCATAACATCAGCATTATCAAGTCGCGAGATTATATCATCAGATGATGGCCGAAATGAAGGATTTGTTTGCCAACAGTCCTGAAGATGAAAAGAAAACATATAGGTATAGCAATTAGTTTGTTTTGTCATAAGCCTTCTGAGACATTGGAGGACTATTTTGATAGTGCAATTTTCAGCTGCAATATTATTTAAAGGTTTGTTACCACCAAACATATTTACAATTTGAAAAAATAAAAATTAAGATTATGCAAATATTAAATCACACTTCCCTAAAGCTGGATTCCACTTTAAAAAATAATATGCTTATCGACAAGTACGATGTGCGCACCAATTTCCACTTTAGAAATAAATCCAGTGTTTTGATTGGTTCATTCTTTATATGATTAGAGCACTTCGCAAAAATGTTGATTAAACTTTATATGACGTTTCTCCTTTTAGATATGAGGATTTTGTAAGATTGGCTTTCTGCGCATGTTCCATGACATGGGGATAGGCATATTACTGTTTTGTAAGCAGAAATCCAGCTCAATAATTCATGTAATGAATTTTCATTGGATCAAGACGCATTCCTTCCAAAAGATAATACTGTTCCTGCATAATTGCTCATAAAAAATCTAATTACAATATTTTCACATAAATAAGTTCTTAAATTATTAGGATGTCAATAAAATGATACCTCCATAAGTAACTCCAGATGTGGCATGCATGGATTCAACCCATCTTTTCTTAACGATGGACGAATACCTCGACTAACAGCTTTTTTCATTTCAGCAGCAGTTCTATATTCACGATATGGTCGAAAACCTGATATTAGCTCATATAACCAGATACCATATGAAAATATGTCAACCTGTACATAAAAAAACACAATCATTGTAATGCTTAAAAAATAACCTGTAAAAGTGCTTAAGAAATCAATGTCAAATAGAATAATGTGAAGATGAGTACCAACTCAGTGGACAAAAACTTGTTCAAAGTCTGCAGTAAAGACGCTAGAATAACGTCTTCGACATTGTTCTAGCGTTTTTACTGTTGACTTTGAACAAGTTTTTGCCCACTGGGAATACTCAAACTAAGAACATATAATCATGGCGGAGTACGCATTAGTTCGTCGACAAAAAAGTTCCTCTTCACCGAAAACGGGTAAATACCTTTTCATCATATGCGCAACCAACTTTAATTTCGGGTGCTTGAAATCCAGGTGTTCCACCTTCACCAATAACACCTTGTGGTGTAGCAAATGCTGATATACCATAATCAGATATTTTTACATTTGTTACATCCTGTTCATTAATAGACCATACAAGAACATTGTCCGATTTCAAATCCCGATATATTATTTCAGACTCATGGAGATATGATAGAGCTAATGCTACCTAAAATAATTAAAGAAAGTTACTGCAAACCAACGTCATTTTATTGTTCTTCCGTTGCTCAGAGATCATTAACTGTGGAGCAGTGATTTTTAGAATATTTCCTGACAAATTGGCTGAAATTATTCTGCAACATCTGCTCCTCCACAGTGATGATTAGCAGGTATCTTAACACATGATTGCTCTATGAATCACAAAAGTCTTATGAATCTATAGAAGAAGCTCAGGGGTTCAGAAGTTCACAGTATATTTCATAGCCTATCTGAATATAAGCCCTGGCTGAAAACACTTTTTATTTTAACAGCCTCTATTGGTCAATATTCCAAATAAAATAGAGTGTAGTGTATGTTTCTGAAGCTCCATCATGATTTTAAGTGGTACAACAGTCTATTTAAATACTAGGAACCTTCTTACCTGGAAAGCTATTTTATGAGTTACTGCTCTTCCTAATACAGCACCAACACACATATTAGATGAGGGAACACCTCGATATTTATTTTCTCGTTCCATTTGTAACTTTTCTAGAATAGTTTGTAGACTTCCCATTGGTGCTAATTCCAATGCAAAACACAATGGAGAATGACAAACACCAATGAAACGAATAACATTTGGATGTTGTAAGCGGCACAAAACTGCTACCTATATACAAAAAATACTTAGAATAATATGTAATCGAATGTCGCTGAGTGTATTTAATAATTAGGTATTTTAGGTTCAGCAATAACGAATTCTAATTGGTCATTAAATATAAGGTCATTATCTCAGAAGGGGAAAATATGACAAAAATTTTAATATTTAAACCATGTGTTGTGTTTGCTACTGACACTCTTTTCTTTATTTTTAAGTTTACATTCTTTGTACGCTCTTTTGCAAATTCATTCCATGCAAAATTCTCTTTTCAACATGAAAGTTGGTAAGTACAAAAGTAATTTGCACTTCATTGAGTAGTGCTATGGATTATTTGCACTCTCAAATAAAGCACCATTTTAATCAAAACTACCAAATGATTGATTACACACTTTTTCTTTATAAGCATCACCTTAATAAGCATCACAGGCTCAAATTTGCCCAAAATTGAAGCCTCGCCTAAGCATCACCCTCAGTAACAAGAATCGTTCCAAAATCCGGAAAGTAAGGCTTTACTCCGGACTATTTTAACAAAACCACTATTCAAAAGTCAGAACAAGAAAACTACAATCTCAAAGCAACCAGAATATTTGTATTGATATCCTTTCTAAAAATCGTTTTGGAACTAAGTAACTATGTATAAGGTCATTCAATAGGTTCTCTGAAAATTAAATTTAACACCACCTAAGCATCATTTGAAGTTTAAATTGCTAAAAAGTTAAGCATCACTGAGCCTCAACTCAAATTTACTGATGCCTGTAAAATAATGTGTAGTACATTTAACATTATAAAAACAATATACACATTTTTTATTTATTTATTATTTGTAAGAAACCTGGCGAAGGGTGTATGTATTACTAAAAGTTTCTTATTTTGACACAAAAAAATGAGGTCTTTAGTTCTAAAAGTTTCTTAAAAGGTTTTTTTATTTTTCAAGCTTAAAATGGTCAATCTGAATTCAAATATCAATTTCGAACACATTTCATTTGATAAAAGTTTGTCATGTGTACTTCTGGATAGAAGATAGGGGGTCTTGCATATATTTGACTCTCTAATGCAGTGCTTTATTTATGTTGTTTGTGATCAGCTAAGCATACACACTTCATTATTACTTTTTAGTCAGTCTTGTCATTTTGAGGTGCGTGATCGCCCGTGCACATGCTATCACGCACCTAGATGACCCTTGTGTACACACATAATTGCTCGCCCCGATTCCCTGGCGCACAATAAAATAGCCTTTTTACAAGTCTTAGCTACCACATGCTATCGTACCTTCATTCCTAAATTTGGTCTCGTAAATTTGAAGGCAACGTGAAATTTTCGAATGTTTTAACGAGTCTCGTTATCTTTAACAACAAAAGTTTTCTTCATTAAAATGACTTGGAGATCCTTAATTTGTCTCGAAATTCTCCTGTCCTCTTCGTTAAAATGCTTTGGAAATTCTCCCGTTTTCAATGTACGCTGAACATTGTTCTAACGTTATTTTGATGACTTTGAACAAGTTTTTACCTACTGGGGATTTTCGTTGCGTGGAAGATTTTCTGAAGTGGGAAACGACCTTTAGGTTCATTCATTGTATTGCATACTCTATAGCATCTGCAACAGGGATCAGCATACAATTATTCTTATCAACAATGGTAGCATAACTATGGTGAGCATGCGAACAAATATTGATGTTGTTTGCACATACGTTGGGTGCACGTTCACAATTTATGAAGGTCTGATTGGTATGTTGTAAACAAATATTGTATTATCAATAATATCATTGTACAATAAGTATCCCTTGTTTCATAAAATCCATTTCGCACACCCAAACTCTATCTAGGCGCGTGATTTACATTGCGTGAAACAGCTCACCTTTATACATTTAAGCGAGCTGTTTATTTCTCGTCTAGTATTTCCATATTGACAAGATAAATAAATTGTTTAATAAATTTATTCACATGTTACAAGAGAAAAGTTTCTTAACCTTAAGGTATCCTAGACCTTTGAAAAATTAAAAAGTTTTTAAAATAAAAAATGTATATAATACCCTGCTATATGCACATGATATGTCATAATAATGACAAAAAAATCTATTTTATTCACTTTTTATTGGAATTATAGAGTTACTCTTAAATAGCATTCACCAATTAAAAAACTAGTTTATATATGAAAAATATGGATGTGCATGTATTTATACTTCATACATCTGCTACTTGAAGATTATGACAATGTTCATGTGCATGTATTTATACTTTGTACATCTGCTACTTGAATTCCTTACTTCTAGAGTTTCAAGTCACATAGATTTAATCGTATTGCCTTTAAATTTTCAGATGTCAGAGATCAAAGCTTTCTGCAAAGAAGTGTATGTTGAAATTATTTATGAATTATTTATCCCTTTTCTACTAAGACTGGAGCTCGTAGAAGGAAGAAAATTTGTGTGTTTTTTTAATTCAATATATTATTAAGTTGAATGTTTGGATATACTGACAAAAAATAATTATGTAATTATCTTTTAGCATTAAGGAATTCAATAAAACTATTTAAAAATTATGGATATTTACCATAGTTAATATATTTGCAATTCTTTCGCATGTTCTGCAAAAGTCTAGGATACCTTAAATAAGGAAAATATTTGCGGTACTAAAGGTTTCTTAATTTTTGAGGATCTTAGATGAAAACTTCTTATAAACAAGTTTTTTAACAGCAAGGGAGTTTTAACATTAGTCTGAATATTTTTATTACTACAGCAACAGGAATAATACCTCTTGTCGTAAATCCCAAAAAGCTCTGATTACTTTGCCATCTTCTATTTGATCTTGTACTGATTGTTCAGTTGGAATGAATACAGTTTTATCTTTAAGTTTATCGTCTGAATGAAATGCAGTGTCAAGGTACCTAAAACAAAGATCAAGATATCAGTGTTTGAAATAACAGAAAATAATCACTGTCTGAAGCAATGCTCAAACATCACTCCTCTACAGTGATTAATTGCTTTTATTTCGGACACTGCTTAGTCCTTTAAACATATTTTATCCAAAAAAAAACGAAAAGTTAAACACAATTTTAAAAGTGATGAATAATGGTCTAATCCCTCATTGTATTCTAAAGAAAAACATTATTTTACTATGAACATTATTAACCAAGTGCAGATGGCCTTATCTCAAGTAAAAACATCAAAACAATATTTTTAATAACCAACACTATTAGCATAAAGTGTCCAACAGTAGAACATAGCTTCTGTAAAGAGGTGAATAACTTGAGTCTGAAGCTATAGTCAAATTCGTTTTAACTACTACATAATAGAGTAGAACATACGGTGTTTTGGTGGCAGAATGAAACTGTTTAACAGCTATATCAATCCCTTTATAAGATCCACGATATACACCACCTGCACCGCCAACTCCTAACTGTGTTAATTCCGAAGGTTCAAATTGAAACTCTTCTGGATTAATTACCAAATGATCAGGTAGATCAGTCAGTAGCAAATCTGGTACAACTAAATTGAGTCGAACAGGTTCGCTAATATGTCGTGGACAGTGTATGGATTGATAACTTGATGCAGCAAGGGCACAAACTTGTAAATCAAACTGTTCGATATATTTTTGATCACGAAAATAGGCACCATAATTTTCTTTAAGGGTACCAATAGATATATCATCCAATTCTAACTGGCGTTGTGCACAACATAAAGGACATGGTATCAACTTTTCTATGAGCGGTGAACCACATTCATCAACATCTTCAAGACCTAGCATAAATACACACACATCAAAATACTGCATCAACACTACAACGAGAACAGCTTGACAGCTTGAAACCAAACTTGAATTTAGTCCATGAGATCAGGGCCAATTTTCAGATTTTCTAGACATTTTGGTATTATAATGGAAAGCTAAGTCTATCTAGAAAAAGGATATCGATGTTAATAGGTCTGTTTACGTCATCATTGCTGAAAGTTTTGCACTCCTTTGGGCACTTTTTCCCTGAAACCAAAAATGAAAATGTGTCTTCTGCTAAAATGCTCATATTTTGATATTAGATAAAGATATAACTCAATTATCAAGGGAGGAGTTTAATCAAAGGACACTTATTACAAATTTGTGAAAACAAAAAGAAACTCTTTTCATCATCATTATTTCTTTAACCCTATTTTAACTGGGCTTTTTGGGAAAAATTATTTTCGGGAAGGGCGGATTACGCCCCCTCCCAGTTCATAACTTTTGAACAACTAATAGTATAGCAATGAAACTTGGTAGGCCAATAGTATCATGAAAGGAATAATTTGGAATATTTTTTTTTGCTGATGTTAGCATTTTTCCGATAATGTCATCAAAAAAAAATTAAAATGGCTAATTTTGCTTAAAATGTGTTAGAATTATTGTTGCTTTTTAATAAAATTTCCGTTTTTTTAACAAAAATATTGCAAAATACCGAAGTTATCAACGAAAAATACGATTTTGGGGAAAATGGGTTAACAAAACTTTCAGAAATCTTTCTTTCAAGATTTTAAGTAACTTGACTTGGTTTCATGTCAAGTGTTATTCAAACACAAGTTAATGCAAAAAAATGAATCGTTAATTTGTATGGGATTTCCCAAAGTAGAAATAGGTGGTCTCAGGTTATGACTATATTTTTTGATCCGATGACGTAATCAAGCTGAAATTTGAAAAAAGTCTGAAACTTTCAATACTATTGTCTATTAGGTCTTCTCCACATCATCATCAACGGCAAATGGATTACCGTAATGCCTCGATTAAGCGGGGGGGGGGGGGGGGGGGGGGGGGGGGGGGGGGGGGGGGGGGGGGGGGGGGGGG
>JAULBZ010001896.1:0-20265 GCA_032360805.1 Neoturris breviconis
GAAATAACAGCCGGTCATCACTATGGAGGAGAGATTTTTAAGAATATTTTCAGCCAAGTTGGCTGAAAATCTTCTGAAAAATCTCTCCTCCACAGTGATGACCGGCTGTTATTTCGAGCCCTGCTGACTCACTTGTTAATTTACTTTTTATATATATAAAATATTTTTTGTTTCCCTAATCATTTTATTTCTGTGGGAAAAAATATTTATAAAAGAATATACAGATGGCCTTAATAAAAAGGGGAAACTGACAAACCTCTTCTTTACAAAAGATAACAAGAAGATAAATGTTCATTTTAAGACCATATCTAAAAGTGTTCCATCTGCATTACTGTCTCATTGACTGTACTTTTCTCTAATCATAATATTTGTACTTTTTTACAACCTTTCTTTATATATATGCTATAAAGAGAAAATGTGATGCATGTTTTTTCAGAAATGTTAGCAAGCCTGAATATAACTGTTGGACATCTCCTTTGGAGGAGGGTTTGAAGTATAGTTTTCAGCTTTAACACTGAAAATTTTATTAGAAAAACATTCTCCTCCACAGTTGATGCCCGGCAGTTATATTTATTTAATATCTGTGCAGAAGAGTGCTGGTGCAAATAACTTGCTTCATCCGCCACAAAAACTATCCAAATTCAACTTTAAATTCTTATGTTATGTTGTTCTTTACACCATGTTATATTTTATTGCTATACTGCGGTTAAAATAGCTACCAGTCATCACTGTGAGGGAGAGATTTTTTAGAATATTTTCAGCCAATTTATTCTTATTATGAGGCACCATACATTTCCTTGTTTCTGTTTTAACAATATACTTTGATTACACTTTATTAAGTTAGAGTTACATTGAATTCTCGGGACTATTTTGTTAGCGTAGTTTCGAAAGTAGAATCATTGAAAATCAATACTAATACAGTATGTCATTGCGTATTAATTTTGACAGTTTTTGTTAACTTTCTAAATTTTGAATGGAATATTTTATTAGGTAGATTCAGTGTTTGAAATAAGATCGTATAATCACTGGGGGAGAAATTTTTAAGCTTTGCTTCAGGCTTTGTAGCTAAAATCACTCCTACACAGTGATTATTTGCTCTTATTTCAAACACCGTTGATTTATGGTTTACATAACCAATGCAGTGGTCAAAATAAAAGAGTAAATCATCACTATGGAGGAGTGACTTTTGAACATAGCGTCAAGCTACAAAACCAGCAAAATTCCTTCTCCACAGTGATTATTCAATCTTTTTTCAACCACTGCAATGTACTACCTCTGTATAAAAGAATAGAAACCAATTAGATGATTCCCTCTTCCATAGATCTTAGCTCTTCTCCATAGATACTATTTACACTGGGTTATGTCACTTGTTTGGATGTTTATAGTAATACTTAAAATAAAAACAAATAATCACTGTGGAAAAGCGATTTTTGAGCATTAGGCTATAAAGCTTGAAGTTATGCAAAAATAGCTCTCCTATGCAGGGGTCGTTCATTTCCTATTGCGAACAAATAAATAGAGGTTACTTTGTAAATCTTAGTATTTAGAAATATTTACAAAAATAAATCCGCACAAAATTTCTCACTTAAAATATTATTTATTCAATTACATAATGTAGAGAGAAATGCAGATGTAGATACTGCGGCAAATTTCAAATTTTATTGGATTGATTTAGTGGTCGTCTCAAAAGTAAAAGTTAAACAGAGGAGTATTGAGTCAACGATATTGCAATGTGCTGAAGAAACCAATCCACTGCAAGCTCATTTATATAACTGTAGCGTCATTTTTTGTTTTTGGCAGAAAATATTGAGATGTAGAGGCTGATTTCCACTAGGCGGAGGGTCATCAATTTCTACCAACGGAATGTCTTCTTTTGTATTCTTGCATGAAATTTTCAATTAGTGGGTATTCACCGTAAGTACAGTGATAAAGTCACTATCTGTGAAGAAGGTTACAGTGTTTAAAATAAGAGCGAATAATCATTGTGTGTGAAGGAGTGGTTTTTGAGCATTGCTTCTGGCTATAAATCCTGAAGCAATACTCAAAAAGTTCTCTTCCACAGTGATTATTTGCTCTTATTTCAAACACTGAGTTATGGAAGAAATGATCTTAAAAATTATTAGTTTCTATATACAGAAGAACCTAAAGCGAGAATTTGTTCAAAATCCAGACTAAGGACGCTGAAACAATGTTGAAAACGTTGTTCTTGCGTCTTTACAGCAGACTGAACTGGGGAAGACATTTCAATTGAAAATTCATTGCATATCATAATGTCCATTTGTTGCAGAACGAACATTGTTTTGATCCTTTGTGTAGACTTACACTATTTATGGCAACTTTACCAGTATTCATTGGTATAATTGCTTTATTGTGTGGTAATTTACGGGAGTCAAAATAAGAGCAAATAATCACTGTAGAGAATGGTTTTTTTGAGCATAGCTTTAGGCTATAAAGCCTCTCAAATAGGAGTATTAACTAATGAGTTAAGGTTCATATTGAGAGGCTTTGTCTGCAGTGATTATTCACTCTATTTTGGCCACTAAATTTTGACTAATTTATTTATACTTTTACATGTACTGACAGCGTAAAAATATACATAATTTAAATATTAATAGCATATGGAAGCAGGGAGTATGTTAAGTGGATAATCTTGAGAAGAATCCAATAGATTTCAAGATCGTTGACTCAAAACCCTCCTTCACATATATAATTTATTATTTTAACTCATTACTCATTAAATGATCTTTTAATAAAAGTCAAAAGCATGGTGCATCGATTATATTCTTTTTAAAGTGTTTATTTTGCATATTTTTCCAGATTACTCATCTAGTTTTGATGTTTTTCTAGTTAAAAGTTTCAACTTGATATTGTTTGTTTTAACAGTTAGTTAAATTAAAACTATATAATCTAACAACTGCCCACAATAACAATGACTAGATCCTCTAAAAATCTGCCAATGTAGCACTTTCAGTTTCTTTCTACTTTTGTAAACTTTAGGTGTGTCTTATGAATGTGATTTGAAGAATGCCAATATTTATTAGAATATGTTTGAAATTTTAATTAACTCTCATGGTAATACAATCTTATAGTTTTTTTTTATCTATGTACATTAAAGCTACAGTCTTCCCAGCGGGAAAACTTGTTCAAAGGCTGCTAGAACAACATCATTTGAGGTTGTTTAGCATCTTTACTGTGAACTTTGAACAAGTTCTTGCCCACTAGGATTCTTTTGTCTGCTTTAGTTTATTTGGTCTCCTCGTCTCTATATATTAATTATATGTTTATTAAATTATATATATGTTGATGATGTGGAATATTCTCTTATTCTAAAGCCCTGTGAGTGGTCTAAAGAACAAGTAATCACTGCAGAGGAGTGTGTTTTGAGCATATAGTAGTTTAGGCTACAAAGTTAGAAGCTATGAAAAAATCTTTCCTCCACAGTGTTTATTTACTCTTACTTTGGTATTTGCCTGAAATGAGTTTCAGTTCTTGAAATAAGTAAGTAATCAATGTGGAGGAGGGTTATTTGAGCATAGTTTTAGGCATTTTAGCCTGAAACTACTGTGAAATTACATTCCTATTTGCTCTTTGGGAGCACTGTAATTTTGTGAGCCACTTTGGAGAAGATACTTCATATTATTCTAGAAACAGTCTTTACACTCTTCTTCATAGAGCTGTTATTTTAAGATTTTTTATATATCAATGATAATATAATAACTAGGAGAGTTTAAAGTTCATAATATTTTGAATGGAAATAATTTTTCATCTAACAATTCATTTTGTCATGTGATCTTACAAGGGATTAGTATTAAATTTTTTCTTTGATAGTGTCATGTCTTATTCATCCTATAGTGACTTTATTTTCTCAAGAAGAAACCCTTGACATTTAAGCAGGTTATACAACTAGTTATATAGAAATGGTAGAAAGTAAATGATAAAACTTTAATGTTTTCTGAATTGTACCAAATACATGATAAACTTATCCAGTGGTTGAAGTAAATAATCACTGGGGAGGAGTGACTTTGAGCAAAGTTTCAGACTTTGTCTATGCTCAAAAATCATTTGTTTAAGGTGATTATTTATTCTTATTTCAACCACTGTTGTTGGAAGCCTCAAAATAACAGTCAGACATCGCCGATTGTTTTTTTTAGGACAGTTTTCAGTACTCAAAACACTCCTCCACAGGTCTGATTGCGATTTTGAGGCTTGCTATTGCCTTCAGCTTTACATGACTAGTTAAGCTTTATATGATTGACATTATTTATTATTGCTGGCATGGTAGCTATTTATTTAAAAAATGCTTCGCACGATAAAATACAAATAAATCCCGTCAGACGTCACATGTGGAGGAGTGTTTCTTGAGTATTTGTTTGAGCTGTAAAGCTGAAAACTATACTAAAATAACACTCCTTTATAGGTGATGTTCGACTGTTATATTCACGCTTAACAAATGTGTCATATTAAAGTACTTGAAGATAAGAGTGGCAACAATAACTCCTCTGTCAGTTTCATAAAACACAAAAACCACATGCATATTTCCCATGACCTTTTTCATACATCTTTATACCACAATTTTACTATCTCTTTTGTTCTCTCTATCCTCTACAATGTTTGTATGCTCATATTTTGATAGTTTATGAATATTTTCATGCTTACATTTACAAGAACATTTCAGTACTCAAGCCTGAATATAACTGTCGGATATCACCTGGGGAGAACTGTTATTTGAGTATAGTGTTCAGCTTAAAAGCGTAACACTTTACTCAAAAAACACACCTCCACAGGTGATGTCCAGCAGTTATATTCAGACTTAGTATGTCAACTGATATAGCCCCATATACATTTCAATGACTAAACTGTGTGCTGATATAGGCCTATTTATTTTCTAGACTATTAACTAGACAAGATTGTATAATCTGCTGCCTATCATTATTTTGGTGGTATAATGCCAATACAGGCACCACAATGGACAGATTTCCGCTTATGTCCAGTATGCCAGAATGAATATAATTCAACACAGAAGCCACCCATAAGTTTGGGTTGTGGCCATAGTATATGCCAGTCATGTCTGTTCCGATTGTCAAAACAGCAGTGTCCTTTCGATCAAGCTGAGATTCTGATTGATATAAAAAAGTTGCCGGTCAACTATGCACTACTCTCACTGGTTGGTGGCAAATTACCTGATACAGTCGATGTGGATGTTTTGGACGTTATAGAGCACTCACTTGAATTTAATGCTGCTCGAAAAGCTATTGAAGTTCTAGCTCAAACATTACAGAACGTGGTCATAACTGGTAATTCTTCTTCAAGTAGCAGTTACAGCACTGGTAATGGCTCTCTTACACGACCTATGCAAAGGAAGTTAGTTACTCTGCTTCATTCGCAGCTTGCTGAAGAAGAAGGCAGATCAAGAGCAATGAGAGCTGGTAGAAGTATAGGTGAACGAGCAGTGAAAGAGTTGATTTTAATGCACCAAAGTCCACAAACCCTTTCTGCAGCGCTATGGGCTGCGGTTCGCCAACGTGGGTGTCAATTTCTTGGACCTGCAATGCAAGAAGCTGTTCTTCGTTTAATTTTGCTATCTCTGGAAGATGGAATATCATTATCAAGAAAAGTTTTGGTTTTGTTTGTTGTGCAACGTTTGGAGAAACAGTTTACTCAAGCATCTAAAACAAGCATTGGTCATGTTGTACAATTATTGTACAGAGCATCATGTTTCAAGGTATTTTTTAATGTAACATTGCACTTTGAGCATGCTTTCTTTTCTATTTATTTTGGCTTTATATTTTATACTCAAGAAGTGACTAGGGAAATGTCAATCAATAGATTCAAAAGTATTTCTTAGTGCTTAAAAAAATATAAAAACCAATAATCACTGATTTTTAAGTATAGCTTCTTGCTTCATTCTGACCAAAGTGATTTATTGCCATAAGCTCTGATTTATTAATATTTTCAGGTGACAAAGCGTGATGGTGATTCATCATTACTGCAACTTCATGAAAAGGTATGTATATATAATATTAAAAAAAAATTATCTGTACCATATTTCGTCTTTTAAACGCCACAATGTTAAATTTATTGGCCATGTTTAGAGATGCAGTGTTAATTAGAGGACAGTATTTAAAAAAGGGAGGAATTTTTTCAGAGGTTCTTACTTCCAAATGACACTACATATTTCATAGGGAATGAGTAGTCAACCTTGGTTAAAACACAACTTTCCTTTTAAACATTGGGATTGATAATACACAAACAAATTACAATAAAGTAGGGGTTAAATAATGACACTACACTACTGTTCATCACTGTGGAGGAGAGATTTTTCAGAATATATTCAGCTAAAATGACCGAGAATATTCTGAAAAATCTCTCCTCCACAGTGATTGGCAGTTATTTTAACCCCTGATACAGGGCAACCTCGTTCTCAAGGTTAATTCCAGATCACTCCACTATTCATGCTATTTTCTAATAAACCCTGCATTTCAACATGGCATATGTGGCATTTATTTTAGAGGGTAGCATTTATTAGAGGGCAATGTTAAAGAGAAAATATGGTGTATGCATATATTAAAAGGTTTTCGGTATAATATACTGGTTTTATATCTTTAGTTTATTAATACAGTAGATGCCTGCTAACGTATTATCCAAAGTTAACGTTTTTTCGCAAATTAGTACGGTTTATTCAAAATTTATTTTTGTACTATCTTCAGTAAATGCGAAGAAAGTTGGAATTGGTTTAAATGTATAGGGTATAACTGAATACATTAATTGTCAAAATGTTGTGCTAAACATATTTGCAACATAATACTTTACGAAGTTGATTTTGAAATTTGGTACATGCCATGGAAACAAGAAAATTGTTTGAAATAGCTAGAATAAATTGTAAGAGAAAGGGAATTTTTTTTCGTAAAAGCAGCGCTAGAATTAATGGGCATCTACTGTAGATTCATTACAGATCTTCTCAAATGCAGAAAAGGTGTTTGATTTTGTATTGTTAACAAAATAGTGTATGAAATCTTTTGATCCCCCATTTTATAACGGTTTTGAAATATTTTAGTATCGTACATACTCAGCCTTGCGAAAAGAACACGACGCACAAATAGTACAAATTGCTATGGAAGCTGGATTGCATATTTCACCAGAACAATGGTCAGCACTTCTCTATGGTGATGATGAACACAAGTCACACATGCAGTCAATTATAGATAAGGTATGTTTATTAAAACTATGGAATGTTATCTTTATCTAGCAGTAATTTAGTAGTGCTCCATAAAAACTTAATTTGAAGTTTGTAACATAGTAGTTGTCAAAATTAGAGCAAATATCACTATGGGTGAGATTTTTGAGCATAATTTTAGCCTATAAAGCTATGCTAAAAAAAATTCTCCACAATGATTATATACTCTTTTATTTTGACCAGTTATAGAAGGATACTTATCCCAAAGTAAATAACCGTAACTAATATTTATGTAGTGTAGAACCAAGTCAATGATCTTTTAATTGAGTTTCATTGAATG
Organism: Neoturris breviconis; assembly: GCA_032360805.1. Classification (NCBI taxonomy): domain Eukaryota; kingdom Metazoa; phylum Cnidaria; class Hydrozoa; order Anthoathecata; family Pandeidae; genus Neoturris; species Neoturris breviconis. The sequence continues at coordinate 7,515 of JAULBZ010001896.1, forward strand.
TTTGGAAATAATTACAGAACATGACCTGTGGAGAGTAAATTTCAGCTTTGTAACTCCTACACAGGTGATGTTTGGCTGATATTTTTGTATACACATGTTAAAAGTTCATCACCTTTGTTCACAGATACTGATTTTTTTTAAATTTATTATTGTTCAGCTTCAAACCCCTGCATCATTTGCTTCAAGCATTCAAGAACTTATTATTGCCTTACAACGAACAGATGATCCACACGATCTTCAAGATCTACGATTTCATCTTGACAAGCTTGCATTGATCGATCCAACACCTGAAGCAAAGACTCCAGAATGGCAAGAGCTAGAAGAATGCATGAACTCTTTGTTGGTTGTTGTATCAGGACTGCAATCATTTGCCAAGGTAATAGTTACTTTGATACTATATCAGCTCTGCAGGGGAGTGTATTATATACATAGCTACACTAATATATTTAATTCAAAGGGCTTATCTTTAGTTATTCTGAACCCTAAGTTATCTGTCCAACAATCCATGTCCAAATCATCACGTGAAAATTTAAATGGTTGTTTAAAATTATAACCTTAAATTCTTCAGACTGAATTTATAACTTAGAATCAGACAATTAAGCTCCTTTAAAATTTTAAATGGTTAGTGAATGTTACACAAAAGGTGTCTTTCTCTAATACTTAGTTAAAGTAATTTTCAGATAAAGGTTCTGAAACTTCCTAACTCCCTGCTGATGTTTAATCCTGGTTTGTTTTCATGTTAAGTTTGAAAGGATTAATTACTGAGGGCTAATTATATTATGCTAATTTTTGATGGAGCCATTTGTTGTAAATGTTAACCCATTATGAAGAAAGGAAGTTTAGTGCTTACAACACCTTAAGCTTTGCTCAAAAATAACATTAGCTCTTAAATTAATTGCAGTGTTCGAAATACTGTGGAGGAGGAATTTTTTAGCATTTCCTCTACAGAGATTATTCCTTCTTATTTGGAATACTAAATTACATTCTTTGAAGTATCCTTTTGATTGTTTGAAGAATTTATACTGCTTTGCAAATAGTATTTATGTCACAAGTGAGAAGATTAAACTTGTGGACTGGAACTGTCCGAAAGTTTCCTAATTAATTCTCTTTGTTTTTTTACTGCTTTTAAATTACTTACTTCTGGTCATTTATTTTATTTCTGTATTTATGAATCTTAGGCTTCATTCACACTAAAACGATTTTGTTGCATTTTCGTTTTTGTTATTGCAGTTTCTATGGTCTGTCCATACGCAAATGATTGAAATCGATTTTGTAGCCCATATTTTTTAAACTGTTTTCAGAAGTGGAACATATTTGAAAATGTCAGCTAATTCTATGCAGAAACCATTGCATTGTTCAAGATTTCCATTGCATTGAACAGAAATTAGCATAATAATCGATTAACGTGTGGAAGAGGATATTTTTAATCGTTTTCGAAGAAAACTTTTAGTGTGGATGCAGCCTCAATTGATATATCTATTATGTAGTGAACGAAATAAGAGCAAATAGTCACTGTGGAGGAGGGATTTTTCCGTTTTCCGTTATAGAATAAAAATCACTCATCCACAGTGATTATTTGCTCTTAATTTGAACAATATTTGCAATATTATGGAAATGGTTAAAAGAACCAATCAAAACTAATGATAAAAATGGCAGCAAAACCTATTAGGATCAGAGAGAGACTTACTTTCAATTTAAACATATCTTAACTTTAAAATACAAAAAATATAAAAAAACAAAAATTTAACAATTAATATTAGAAGCAAGAATAATAATAATACTTTTTCGATAGGTTATTGTAATAATAAGCTTATATAAAAAAGGGTAAATTTGTGACTTCTGTCTTTAAAGTCCAAAAACAAATTGAAAAGATTAAAACTCCATTTATCTCTTTTTTTCTGTTTACTTCTGCTTCTCTAGTTTAAAGTTGATAGTGAACCTGAAGAAAAGCATGCTAAATAGCTTGCACAGCTTGGATTATTTATTTCAATTTTATATATTTGCAGGACTATGCTAGTAAAAACAAGGGGAACATTGAAGGTGCTCAAATGATCAACACAAAGTATCGAACCAGTATGTGCCGAGACATAATGCAAAGGAATAGTTGTCCTCGTGGAGCAAATTGTAATTTTGCACATTCAGAAGATGAACTTGAAAGGTTAGATTCTAAGCCTTGAGATAACTGTTGGATATCACCAGTGGTGGAGTGTTTTATCACATACGTAGAGGTTTATTATTGTTTGTAGCTGTCCAGCTAAAACGTATACTCAAAAACACCCCTATACAGGTGGTGTCTGACAGTTACTTGAAAGCTTGGGATTCACTTTATATGTACACAGAATGATTCTATGACAAGACATTGTTATATTTTTTATACTAAAATATTTTTATTATTCTTATTTTTTTTTATCATGATTTTCGAACCGGTACACTATTTTTATCCCCTCTAGATACCGTAAACGCAGGAACTTACCAACAAACCGTCAACAGATGGTGAATGGTGGTGGTATGTCTTACAATGACCATAATTCGAGAGCTGGTTCAAACAGTTCCCCTGATTCTTGTGGTGCTGATCTTGACGATGAATTGGAACAGATACATGCTCATTCACCAGGTATAAACAATGGAAACCTTGGTATAAACATTCCACAAGGTTAGTACTAAAAGTTCTGTAATGATTGATTCTGCAATGTTCTCTGTAGCGAACACATTTTTATACAGAGTGATTCACTATCTTTTGGAAATATGTTTCTCACATTGAACCTAGTTCTCAAGGTTTTTTATAGTGATACTTTATTCAATGTTCTTCGGTTCCACTTTTCGAGTGCATTCCATAGAGAATACAAGCCTGAATATATCTCCTAGACATCACCTGTGGAGGAGTATAGTTTTCAGCTAAAAAACTTAACACTATACTCAAAAACACTCCTCCATAGGTGATGTCGGGCAGTTATATTCAGGCTTGGAATAAATATTAATTATTCAAGTTATCTATAGGAAATGTGCCCCACTTTGGACCTCCAGTGACTACCACAGCGCTATACCCGTCTATTAAGAAAGAAGATGGTAAGAATGGAATATTTTTACTTAATACATATCAAGCCTCAAAATAACTGTCAGAAGAATATCACCTGTGGAGGAGTGTTTGTGTATAGTTTTCATCTCTGCAGCTGAAAACTGAACTCAAAAAACATTCCTGCACAAGTGATGCCTGAAAGTTATTTTTAGGCTTGACATATTTTGTTCTGTTGCTGCAAGACTCATAATTGCTTTGTTTTGATGATTTGTTTTCTCTGATGGCCATGCTTTTCTTAGCAGAGGTCCATATACACAGGTTAAAATAACTGCTGGTCATCATTGTGGATAAAGATTTTCCACAATATTTTTAGCCAAACTGGAGGAAAATATTCTGAAAAATATCTTACACAGTGATAACCAGCAGTTACTTTAACACATGCACATAGGAATTAGAATCCATAAATGCAGCTTTAAATAAAAGCAAATAATCTTTGTGGAGGATTTATTGTTGAGCATAGTTTCAGGCTATGAAACCTGAGTATACTCAAATATCGCTCCACTACAGTGAATATTTGTTGTTATTTTAAAGCGATGGATTCATCTCTCCAAAATTCAATTGCAGGGAAGAGTGCTGAATCAACGATATTTGCAAATTAAATTTTCTCAAATTTACTGATTTTGACTTCTTTAAAGCTGATAAAATATCTGCCTTTTGAAACAAATTTGGGAGATGTCATGTTCCTTGGTATTAACTCTATTTATATTTTCCATTGTGTAGTATTACCGCAACGTGAAATGATAAAGGTTCCACCAACTTATGAGGTTCCCATGCCGCAAGCTGTTCATCCTCGTCCAAGTCCGTCAGTTTATCATCAAATATCATACCAACCTTTATATGAACCTGCTGCGTCACCACATCAACCTGTGTATCTTCAAAGCAACCAACAAGCATATGCACCACCAAATATGTACCAAGCTCCCCCTATGCCACAAATATATTCTTACCAGCAAGACTATCAACAATATCCACCCATGTTTGCAAATGGTAACTTTATGATGAGGACTGCTGTGGCTCGTGGTGGCAGTGGTAAAAATGATTACAGTGATTTAATGAAACAAAATCCAAGCGAGCTGAGTGTAAGTGTAATAAAGTTTGGCTTCCGTTTGTGTTTTTTCTAAAGCTTATGTAATAGTCTAAAAAAACAAAACCAGTGTCTGCGAATGAGAGTAATTAATCGGAACTTTGTTGACAAGCAATTCTCTTTAACAGATAATGTGATAAGTTTACTTCGATACCCTTTGAGAGATTATTTTGAACCATGCTTTGTCAATCTGCTTCCTGGTGAAGACTAGCTTCGACAAGAAAGTAGAAGATATTTACCATATTCAAACAAATCTAACCAAAAATCGTAGTTAAGACAGGACGTTTTTTCAACATTGTGATTTGCTTCAGTCTAGCAAGCCTGAGACAATAGTAAAAAATCTCTCCTCCACAGTGATTATTTACTCATATTTCAAACACTGCACATGCCTGCAGAGTTTATTGGATTAATGTAAACCAGATATCATAGAACTGTGATAATGATAATGGTTTTTAACGAATATGATGTAAGTATTTTATCATTCGGTGGTTGAGAGTAAATATTCACTTTGATGGATGGATGAGCATAGCTTCAGGCTTTATAGCTGAAAAATCACTCATCCACATTGATTAGGGACCATCTCCAAAATTCATTCCTAGGGAAAGAGTGCTGATTCAACGATCTTGCAATTGACTGGTTTCTTCGTACCGAAGAAACAAGTCAATTGCAAGCTCATTGACTTAACACTTTATCGTAGATCGGAGTTGGCTCTTTATATGCTCTTATTTCGACCACTATCATTGTCCAAGAAATAAATACTTGGCTTTTTATATATCATACCCAAAGTGATACATAAGAGATATATTTTAAATGCACATTTATTTATAGCTAAACATTCCATCGTTAAAAGAAGGAAAAGATGAATGGAAGTTCCCAAACAAGTCTACGTCATCTTCGTCTTCCACTTATAATAACATCATTGATTCATGCTTGGATTCTGGGCGAGGCTCATCTATGGGTTATTCCTCTGGTGATACGTTCTCTCCTCTATCTAATGCTTCAAATGGTTCAAGAAGTTCACCACAATCAATACCTGAACCTGATCGTAAGATATGGGATGATAAGATATGGGCTGCTCCAAGTGATCCTTCAAAATTTGTAAGTTTAATTTAGTGACCTTCTCAATATTTCGCTCCTTCTAAAATCAACTTTTTTAGTAAGGTTAAATGAACTAAAATTGAAAAAATTCAGTCTGTACAGAAGTGTGTCAATGAGCTTGTGGTTTCTTTAGTAGAAAGAAACCAATCCATTACAAGATTGTTAACTCAGTACTCTCCTCTGTAGGTTTTATTTTTGAGATACTCCCTTAGTGGCCTTCTTTTATCTTTAAATTTGTCTACATTAATGTCATTAATGTTATTTTTGTTACCTTGTTTAGCCAATTGATTAAAACTTTTTTGTTTTTATTCTATTTATAAACATTTTTTTATTCTTCAGCACCAGTAATTTGTTATAAGAGACTGCTTATGTATCAGTGACAGAGACTTGTTTATTTCCTTCACAACCTCTTAGGAACCATCTCCAAAATTCGTTACCAAAAGCAGATATCTTAGCAGCTTTAAAAAATTAAAATTCAATAATTGTGAGAAAAATTAATCTAGGATGGAAAGTGTTAAGTCAATGAGCTTGTAATTGATTGGTTTCTTCGGGACGAAGAAACCAATTAATTACAAGATCATTGATTCAGCACTCTTCCCCTGGTAACGAATTGTTTTCCAATTTAGAGCACTTGGTCTAATAACAACAAGACCACAAACAGTGGTTGGGATTGTTTTTTGGATTCTAGTCGTTTATCTGATCCAGAAGAGAGAAACACTTCTTCTGAATCCGTTGGAAAAACCACGGACAATCAGGTTCGAATTTTTTTAACATTGATTGTATAACCTCTGTAATGTTATTTTTGTGTGCATAACATAAACAGGGTGTGTTATCTGAAAGCAATTATTGTGTTAGTTGTGTTCCCATAGTTACTTCTCTATAGAGCTGGTAAAATTCAATGTCAATCACAGAAGAAGGTTACTTGAACAACCTTGCCCGCAAAAACTTGTTCAAAGTTCACAGCGAAGTTGCTGGAACAAGGTTGAAAACGTCGTTCAGGCATCTTAACTGTGGACTTTGAACAAGTTTTTGTCCACTGAACGTTGACTTAACAATATTTTGTAGAGTGCAATTCGGGCGTCTTAACTGTGAACTTTAAACAAGTTTTTGTCCACTGAAGGTTGACTTAACAATATTTTGTAGAGTTCAATTTTCATGGTTCGGTAAATGTTGTGCTTTCTTTTCTAGACATCACCATTAGAAGATCAGAGTTATTCATCATTGAAAGACTGGCCAGTACGTACCACTGATCTAATCAACAACAATACCAATCAAGGACTCTTGGGATTGTTATCACCATCAGCAACAAGACGACCTCCACCACCTGGCTTCAGCATGATTTGAAACACTTATCATCTGAGTTGATTTAAAATTTGTCTATTTTCATCTCTTCATATATTCGGTTGAACTTATAAATTACAATTCATTGTTTTGTGTCTTCATAGGAAGTCAAGATGGTAATAAGATGCTATCTCAAAAATTAATATCTGTGAAGAAGAGTACTGTATCGACGGTCGTGCAATGCAATTGTTTCTTAAAAAACAACCAATTGCAAGCTATTTGACACAACACTTTGTTTCGTAAAAAATAAATAAATAAATAAAAAATGGACACAAAAGTTGTTATTTTGCTGTTGCTGTTCTTATTTATTCTTTTTGCTTTTTTTTATTGCCAGTCACTGTATCAAAGCCTACCAAATATAAACACTTTTAGTGATTAAATTTCATATACAGGTGTATTTGGTAGCCTTTTTACGTTAATTAGTCAATGGTCGAAGTAAGAGCAAATAATCACTGGGGGAGTGATTTCTGAGCATAGCATCAGGCTTAAAGCCTGCAACTATGCTGAAAAGATTTTGGACAGTGCTTATTTACTCTTCTTTTGACCGCTGTGAGTTAAGGCAGATCTCCACTAGGTGATGTCTCTTTCAACCAATGTAATGGCTAAACTAACTAATTCACCTAGTGGATTCTCCATTCCATTTACCTCTTCTGATGGTTGTTGGATTTGCATAAAAATATTGTGTCGTTTGTAGTATATCAACTTTCTTTAGATTTTCTTTATAAATGATTTTGTAGTTAATTTCTGACAATGTTTAAAATGAGAGCAAACTCAGCCGGAAAAAGCACAGCTCTAGCTTATAAAGCCTGAAGCTATACTTAATTATCACTCCTCTGCAATGTTTTTGTTCTTCTAAAGCTACACTCAAATAGCACTCCTCCGCAGTGGTTATTTGTTCTTATTTTAAGCACTGTTTCGACGTCTTTTTTTATAAGTATTATTTTCAATTGTTAAATTTTATTACTTGTGAGTTTGAAATAAACATAAATCGTATCCATGAAGGAGAGTGTAAAGTCGATCTTGATATTAATTGATGGTTTCCTCCGAAACCAATCAACATTTCCTTCATGGGTATTGTTATGCCTATTTGAAAGCCCTGTTACATAATTAAGTTATTGCAGCTACTTTGGAAGTACAATATAATGAAAAATGACCCAATTACCCTCCAATAAAACGCACTTGTATGTCAATAATTGCTATCATATCCGAAATTATTAGTAAAGATAAACTTTGGTTTTTGTACATTTTTTTAAAAGCTCTGATGGAGATTTAAAGGAAAGGAGGAGGGTCTTAAATCAGAAATATTGAACTTAATAGGCTGGAAGACTCCAATAGTTGCTAGTATTATGGTTGTAGGATGATGTATAAACTTATTATCTTTCTTTTATAAAACAGTTTGCCGTAAACCACCGAATATGGGCCACCTCCTGTCATTCCATGTTCTATGACTGAAGAGTCTGACTAAACTGTATAAGATGAGTGTGATATCCGGGGGTTTACAGTGTATATATATATAAATGCGATTAATTAAATCCTTTGTTTATTTTTAATGTCCGAACTAATGTGCTTTTACTTTTATAGTAACTTCAGTGATAACAAAAACATGACATCATATATGTCAAATATGATGACGTCAACGTGTAAATCATGATGTCGTGTTTTTGGTATGATTGTGATATTAGATACCATCTGTCTAGATGACGCATATCAACGCATAATTAGGGTCCGTCTCAACATTTTGTTCCGAAAACAACAAAATGAGCTTGCAATTGATTGGTTTCTTCAGTGCGAAGAACCAACGAATTGCAAGATCGTTATACTCTTCTCTGTACATTTTAGTTTTGAGACGGGTCCTTAAACAAATAAAGAAGTGAAACAACAATTCCACAGACAGACAATTGTTTTTTACAACAAACATACTATATTTCACGTATTGTCAACTTACAGACAGACTTATTTTTTCCGTCTTGTCAGACATTTTACTTCATTTTATAAATCAAATATAACGTCATTTCAGGCGCCACATAGATAATTTACATGTTGTCAATTTACAAACAGATTATATTATTAAACTTTAGCTCTTTAAAACTTTGTAATAATCAATCCCAATGGAAAAAAACTCGTTCGACGTTTGTTCTAGCGTCTTTACTACTGACTTTGAACAAGTTTTTACCACTGGGATGTTCTTTAGACTGTTCGTATATCACTGTTTGTGTATGTGTGGAGAAGGGTGAAGTAAACGAATTTTAATTTATTCTTCTCCGCATATCCATTTCGTTGTGTCGTGTCGTGCATGTTTTATCGTATTATTATATGTAGTAGCTCTGTAGTATGTAGTTAACGTGCAATGCTTGATTATAAATACTCTCTTCGAAGGAGAGCAAGAAGGTAATGATCTGGTAATCAGATTGTGTCTTCGTTGTGAGATAGCGAATCAATTGCAAGTTAATTGACAAAACACCTAGTTTCTTTATGTGTGTGTTATAGTATTGTGACGTGTGCTTGTGTCGTAATGTATACCTTATAAAAAATTAACAAGGGAGAAACTTTATGCAAAAATGGAAAATTCGTGTTAATTCTTTTTGGATTAATTTTCACCACTAATTTCCTAGTGCTTAAACCATTTTTTCGAAAATTCGCATTAAGTCTTTTCGATTTAGCTTGTCATAGGTGAATTTCCACCCTCGTTGAATTTTGATAAGGTATATATATGTGGTGTGTGTGTTTGTATATTGTGTGTTTTTGTGAGCGTTGTAATTTGTGTTTTGTTTCTTAGTTATCTGTATTTTATAGGTGCATTATGTACGTTTTTGTATTGTTGTGTGTAGCTATAGTGTATATTTGTGTGTTCAATGTGTTTATATGGTGTATTATTTATGTTTCTGTTTGTCATGTGTAGTAATAGTGTATATTTGTGCGTTCAATGTTTATATGGTGTATTGTATCGTGGTGTTCCAATTTTTGTTTTTACACTACTAGACTAGCTTCGTCGACTTTTGGTCATGAACCTGTTGTTTCAGAGTGAGTTTGTGATCGACCGTCTGCGATAGTCTATAATTTTATTCATAAAATTCTTTTTACTTGGAGAACAATTATCATTTAGTATAAACTTGGTTTCAGAATTTTTCAGTTGTATGAGTGATGTGATGTCATTTTCCGCCAATGAAACGGCTTCTTTTTGGCTTTTGAGGACCTAGTGTTGACCCTGAATCTCACTCACGTACAAATGGTCAAATTCTGTAATCATATATCACCATGTGGATAAATGAGTTCGTATTTCTCCGCTGGCACGTCATGTCTCATAAGGATGTTTAGACGTCAAAACGACGTCCATTCATCATTGCTTAGACATTGCTTCCCGACTTGGTAATGTTGGTTTTGCAGCCAGCATAATTGATGGGAGATGTGAACTCGTATATGTCTTAGTTTTCTTGAGTAGTTTTTACAACGGTTTTTTGTAGCACGCTCTTGTTTTAAACTACTATTTTTAATGATCACTTTAAATTTAACATTCGAATTAATAATTAGCCTGCAATTCTAGTAAACCATATAAATCAGGCTAGTTACCATCTAAAATCGTAAATTTAATGTAACATATAAAATAGTAAATTAAACATGTTTTAAAAATAGTTGCACAATAAAATTAATTTAAAAACATATTTCTTGTTGTTTGTTTGTTTGTTTGTTTGTTTTTTTGTTTGTTTACTTACTTGACTGACGTACAATTACTGAATTTCAGTTTCTGTTGATGTGTTGTTTTTTCACTTCAAATTCACTGCGCATGCGTGACGATGTATCTTTTTTTCTTAAAATTGATTGATTGATTGCGTTCTGTCTAGTAATAGATTAGAACATATTTTTGTTCCGTTATTGAGAAACATTGTAAATTTTTTTCCATTTTGTTCTACAATTGGATTCTTAATGCTAGTCATAAGTCTCAAAATAATTGTCGGACATCACATGTGGAGGAGTATTTCCAGCTGCAAAGCTGAAATCTACTCAAAAACACTCCTCCACAGGCCATGTCCGACAGTTACTACGAGACTTGTAGTCATTATAATCTATTAGTTGTGGCTACCATTTACATTCCATTTTGACGTCACTTTCATTTTGAAATCTAATCGGTGTTTCTTCTTTTTTTTTTTTTTTTGTTGTACCCCAGAATCGCTTCTCATCCCCATGTTAAAGTCATTTTGCCCAAGTGTTCAATGTTGGAAAGACGTCGTTTTGACGTGTAGACTTCGAAATTGTTGATTAAACAACCCAAAACCTTTATCCCTAGTGAACACACGATGCCTAATCAACGCCGAAAAGACTGCGTTTTTTGGTCTCTAGACGTCGGAATGACGCTTATTTGACGTTACGTGCCGTCATGGTTCACATCAGTTTTGCGAATAGATATTCGTAATTATAATGTGTTGGTAGCCCTCTGAAAAAAAGTATTGCCATATAGGAGACTAGCATCCCTATGGTCAAAAACTTGTCCAAAGTCCGTTTTCAACGTTGTTCTAGCGTCTTTACTGCGGACTTTGAACAAGTTTTTGCCCACTTGGATTTAGCTTAAAAGTATTAATTTTTATAAGGAAACTATGATTATTTTTTCAATATTGGTTAAGGTTATGTATGTATTTTAAAAGTTATTATTCTGTAAGTTGTTTGTGTTACTGAGCGTTGGTTGTCATAGTAACGTTTCTTGTATTTGTCTGCTGATTTAACCGCATTCGAATATTTGAAAATATATAACAACTAACTGGTTATTGATTTATAAGTGTTTTAGCTTATACATCGGTAACGTAATAGTATATCTCGACTTGCTATGCAACCCATATTGGGTTATATTTTTGTAGTAGCAGCAGTAGTTATGTGTATATCGTAGCAGCTATATTCTAATATCGTCTATGTAGAATTTGCCTTTTTGCAAGTTTTGGAAAAATTAATAAAATGTCAAAATGTTTGTTTTATATACCTAGTAGGCAAAAACGTGTTCAAAGTCAGCAGTAAAGAGTTCGTTCGACGTTGTTCTAGCATCTTTACTGCGGACTTTGAACAAGTTTTTACCCACTGGATATTTTTTATAAACTGTTCATAATGTCCATATAATGCTACTAAAAGTTGAGTGCCATTAGGTGAAAAATTCCGCGCTAGAGTCAAAAGTTATTTTGGTAGAATGATTCCAAAAAACACTTCATCTTGGTACTGAGTATTGCTTTAGGATTTACTGTATTTTCGAAGCGCCCATCTTTTAAAGAAAATAAATTTGTTAGCGCCCACCCTAAAATAAGCGCCTAGGGTGCAACCTTGTTGCCAGGGCTTCTCTCTTGGCGCCTGTCAAAAGAAAGAAGCATTTGGAACGACGTTGTCTAGGGTGATTAATAGAGAAACATAAACTACAGGGGAGGAGAATTTACCATTAAAGTTTGCTCTAGTTGCTTCGCAAAAATGTTGTGACAAAACTATAACGATGTCACAAAATAACAAATATTTTTGCCCCCTTATTCATGGCCTAACATTTCATTAAAGTGAAAGTGAAAAGAAGTCATGATATTCAATATTAAGAATAAGAAGATTACAAGTAGTCGTCTTCGTGTCCATCATCACTACGTTCATCGTCCACAGTTATATAACTGCTGTCTCTTTCTTCGTTTTCTTCTTCACTAGAAGAAGTTTCAAGAAGGTACTCCTCTTCAGGCAAGGGCCTTTTATACCCTTTCAAACCACGAATACATATATACGGTATACCTTATGTGTTACGCAATTTGATGGGCTAATACTTAGGGGGGAGTGTGGGTGGGAGCTTATAGTCGGAGTTTTACTGTATACGAATGAAGTGTTTATCTTTCCTTAAAACTAGAAGCCCTGGGAACGAGGTTGGTATATAAACATTCAAGCTGTGTCGCTGGAAGTTGGATTTTTTTTACGAAAAGGACACCGAATGTTATAACAGATTGGTACTTTAAACTAATTATATTATTCGACCGCCGCAAATAAAACAAATTAAACAAAAAAAATGTGAGTAAATACAACAAAGTGCATCAAATAGAAAATTTGAAATGACTTCAAAGCTGTGCTAATACTGTCGAACTTAATTAATTGCGCTATAATCACCCATGGAGATGAAGGGGGGTTTATAGCGGGAATCAAAGCGATTTAGG
>JAULBZ010001897.1:0-13646 GCA_032360805.1 Neoturris breviconis
ACACACATTACTACGTACGTAGCACTGCAATGTCATCTTCCGAACATTCGATTAGAATGTAAACACAAAACTACTTTCAGCGACGAAATAATTTTATTATCAGCGTAAAGTTCCTCGACTAATCGGTTATAAATACTACATATAATTGGAATCCAGTTTATCTGATTAACCAATACCCAACGATGTTTCCCTCTACGTAGTTAAATAGTATAATGAAACAACAACCAAAACAATTTATTTCTAAAATCTCCCAAACGCTTCAAGGAACTTTCAAATAGCATCTAAACGATGTGTATTAGCGTTTGTGAAAACATGATCCGTTTTGGTTTTCCATGTCACATATTATATTAAACTATATTACAGCTCCACGTTTTCTTCTCATAATTGAAATGCATAACGAAAAAGTTTTAAGAGTTCGGTGTGACGATGTAGCCCGAAAATATATAACGAAAATATCAAAACATAATGAACGTGTTAGAAACGCATAACGGAAATAACGAAAATTAATTTCGGAAAATATTTACGATCGCACTATCTATAAATGTAACGAACATTTACGAATAATAACGCAGATATTAAAATAATATAACGGAAATAACGAAATAAAGTTTTGGAAAATGCTTGTAATCGAATCATATAAAAATATAACGGAAATTTAACTAACGTAACAAAAAAACTAAAATCACATAACGGAAATATCGAAAATAAGTCTTCAAATTTATAAGTAACGAACTTTAGAAAAATATAACGGAATGCAATAATTCATATATAACGGAACATAACTAACACATAACGGATTGACTAAAAATCTAACGGATGAAACGAAAGGTAACGATTATTGGCCGTTTATAACGAAAATTGAGCACGTAGTGTATAATAAACCTTTATACTCCCTAATGAAAGCACGTAGGGACTATAAAAGTTTTTTTTATCAATGTAATATTCACATTATATATCTATTTCAAAATTGAAAAAGGAAGCTTTCCAAAATCAATTCTTTTTACAACTTCAATTCTTAAAATTGTAAAAAAAAATATCACTTTTTAACATCAAAAAATTTCCAAGTCAACAAAAATCATGAATTGAGCATTTTGGTGAATGTTATCTCCTCCTTCCAAATGTTATTTGTATGCTATGTAGAAAGGTTCTAGAACAGTTTTGGCGTATTATTTTTGCCACAGGAAGCAAATGAGTCCCCGTTTTTTAATGTTTTCCTTGGAATTTTCTAAAAAAACTTTAAGTGGAGGGTAGTCTGTAGGGCTTATTTCTGTACTTTATGGATTCTAGATGTAGCGTTTCGGTATTAAATTTTTTTTTTTTCGAGGATAGTTACAGTAGTTGCCTTATTAAGCTTCGTTAAGCCACTTGGCTTATCTAAACTTTGTTTAGGGTATTTTTTTAGCTCAAAACACAAGTTTTTTTTTTTAAGCGCCATGTCAATTTCGAGCTGTTATGGCCTCCACTCATGCTCATATATCCTATAACTCTTTCTAATGTGTGGTCTAGGTATATACCTTGCAGAAAAAAGTAAAAAAAGGTACCCTCGTCGCCTTACTTTTTTTTATTTTGCCAAAACTTTTTTTTTATATATATATTTTTTTCAAGTTCGATAATTCGGACGCTCTGTCGCAATCTCACCCAACATGTTGAATATCATTAAAAAGATAATTTGTTCACCTTTCATTTGCTTTTCACCCAATTAAAAAATATTATTTACTTTTTGAGATAATTACTAATTTGTAATGGCATGTAAAAAAATCGCTTTGGAAATAGGTCAGGTCCGCCTGAAACAACGGTGTACAGCAACCCCGCTCAAAAGGACTAAGACCAAGGGTTGAAAAGTCGTCAGCAAGTTTGTGAAAAATGGCTTGTGCTAGAAAGGGAAGGAAGAATCCATGACCCCCCCCCCCCCACCCCCTGTGGATGACATTGGGATATCCGTAGCTAACCTTTCAAAATTTCCATGAAATCTGTGACCCTTTTCCATAGCTCAGCCGGGATATCCATGGCTTTCACCCAATTTATTGTGGGGAAATCCATGATACAAACAAACAAAACCATATCCATAACGTGTTGATTCAATTCAATCGATTTATATAATTCCAAATAAACATTTCTCACAACCCATGATATCCGAAACAATTTCGCTTCATGGATGAGGATATCCGTAACTTAAATGGCGAGAAGAAGCAGGATATCCGAAATACAGGACCATAAAATAACTGGATATCCAAAACACGAACTCCTAAAAAAACGGAAATCCGAAACAATTTTCTTTTAAAATATTATGTCATCAACAGAGGGGTATTGGATGTAAAATTCAATAGCCCATTACTTGGTATTTAAATATATGATAAGTAAGTACTTAAGTATAAAAAGTGAAACACTCTAGCTAGCTATTATGTTTTCCAGAAGGAACATGTTTTTTTTTTCACATCGAGTTCCCTTAAATCAGATAGCCCAGTTGAACCCAGTAATAGTCCCGTAATACCTGGTACTTTTGTTACAGGGTGCATCGATGTATGTCTGTATGTATGTAGAATTAAATCGACGATCACCCCATAAAACTCCCGTATAAAAACGGTGTGTTGTTGTTACCGGGGGGGCTTTTCAGCATCCTAAGAGCACGTCCGTTCGCTGCTACGGCGATCAAAAATACAACGCTGCTCTGCCCCACAAAACAAGTGTTAGCTTTATATCTAGTTCTAGAGCAAAATACCTTGATGAATGTTACAGTAGCTCAAATTGTCGGTGACACACATGGCACATGATTGTAGGTGATTAAATTTTTTCGCAATGTTATTGTTTTGATTTTAAACACATGACTTTTCCATACACAATAGCAAGTGAGATATTTATTGTTAGTTCCTAACCACTAACTTTTGCCTTACGGTTTTAAATGTGCTTTATCGGTTGTGATTTAGCGAGATAATTCATGGGCACGTTCCATTTCAACCCCAAACTCTGCCCAAACTTGTGGGGGAATCATCCGTTGTTTGTACTGCCCATAATCACTCAATCACTGACTGGTCACCGTAAACAGAACAAACCATGGACATTGCTACAATCACAAGTGAAACCGAAAGTATTCGTGATAAAGCTCACATCAGCAAAGATGAGTTCAATAACTGGCTTTTAAACAAAATATCTAGACAAAGCACGATGATATCTAGGAGTTATGGAGAAAAGATCATACAATTTCTGCGTGATCACCGAGAAAAAGGAAATGATAGCCAAGAATTGAGATCGAAATATGGTTCAGCTTTTCGGTTCCAAGCGAAGAAAAGAAAGTTCCAGTTGATTAATGTAGTTGGATTGGGAGATATTCTGTGCTTGCCTATAAAAGATAAGGTATCTGGATATTTCTTTTTTGTTCTTTACCTACTGCACTGGTCATCAAACGTTCATCTATTTGTCTCGATGACTTGTGGCTAACTTCTCATAAGACGCTCTTGCTTTAACTACTTGAGAGCTCTCAAGTACCCTCTAGAGGGTGGCCACAAAGTAGATACCTAGGTATATGAGTATCTATAGCTAGCTAGATGCACTAGTCCTGTTCATGAACGTTTTTTTTTTTTTCATTCTACTGATCACATTTCACTGCAGTTTAGGGGCCTTTGACGAACGATTTTCATGGGGTACAACTGGAAGCTAACATCTCTCTAAACACATATCGCATCTTTTCACATTCATTTTTCATTGAAAAATAACAAAGAAGCATTCCGCGCCCGTTAGCGATAACAGCTTGCGTCTACCATATTTTTTTTCATTATTTTGAAAATTTACAGACAAGATTTCTCTTCGCAGACCAGAATATGTTTTATAAGAACGTTACCGTGATTTGCAGAAAGAATCTGGCTACGAAATCTGGTCTTGGTAATACAATCGAATCGCCAATGAAATCTTGGGTGGGGCAGCCTAGCAGCGTGTTTGCTATTGTTGCGCTGCGATATAGATAAAGTGAAAAGTTCTCCTCTTAATTTTTTCTATGGCCGTTAAGGGAGAGGGGTATAAGTCTAACGGCCTAAAGTTGCTAAAAAAAATGAAAATCATTTGTCGATGGCCCCTTAAAGGCGGACCTGACCTATTGCCAGAGCCATTTTTTTACATGCTATTACAAATTGGTAACACCAATGTTTTATTTACGGAAATAGCAGACATGACCTTCCGGGATTTCAAAAAAAATATGTATATATATATTTGAAATGGCTATATAACTTGAATTAAACTTACTCTTTTGATGAAGTAAAGCTGTTCCGGAAAACTGGAACCCTCCTTAATACATACATATATACATATATATAACACTTATTGGTTTTTGTAACGTAAAACTCATTATTTTTTTAAAAAATTCACCAAGTGGTAAACACTATTTTTCGTTACATGTAGAATATTCAAATCGACCTGTGGCCGGTGATAAAATAGCTATTGCGCTAATTTTTCCGGTAAAATATGTTGTAGCATAGGAATATGGTATGCACTCTGGATGCCTTTTGCGTTTTCCCGTTGAAAAGATTGAAAGCGATCTTAAAACAGGCCTAGCGATGCGGATATTTGAAGCCCTGAATAGTGCATACCAATATTTGGTATGGCGCATCATAATCTACTGTTTCCATTTGTTTTTATTCAATTCCCAATAAAACAGTGGCTACAGGGTCGGAAAAGTAAAAAAATCATTCCCGTGGTGCAATTTTTGCGGCGCAGCGTATTTTCTTGCCCTGCCCGCCAGGGTATTTTTTGCAATTGATAAGTAAATTAAATAATGTTTTTAATTGGGATGAAAAGCAAACGGAAGGTGAATAAATTATCTTTCCATTGATATTTAATATGTTGGGTGGGTTTGGTTAGAGTGTCTGATTATCGATCTAAAATAAAAATGGTAAGGCGATGAAGGTACCTTTACCAAATAAATTTTTACTTTTATGTTTTAACAAAATTACACATTAGAAGATTTGAGTTTTCAATATCCTGTTTTATCCCCAAAACAGTCGCTTTTGTCATCTACTGATGAGTCCTAACCACACACCATGTTAAAATCACTTGTTGCTCCAATTTTACTTCTTAAGTATCATGGTTAAGGTTATTGTGTGACACCTGGTACTGAACCTCTAATGATTTCTAAAAAAATATAAAAATCAAAAAAAAAAATATTTTTTTATTTTCGTGCATGCACAATTATTATTTCTTATATTATTTCTTATTTCAGACAAAAGCAAGCCACGCAATGCTTGGGCAACATCGTCAAGTAATTTTCAAAGAAGATATGTTTGATGTTATTGATAATGCTCACAAGAATGGTGAGAGGCATCGTGGTTACAAGGGGACATTTAAAAAGGTATTCAGTATTAACTGTCGCTCCATGATACTTTTGTGTGGTGATAGATTCAAAAGACTTTTGGTGAGTCTTACACCAAAATTTCAATATAATAGCTTTTCAGGCAGATAATCTATAATAATAACAAAAGTTGGTGGCAGCAATGCCGAATTTCCTTTTAAGTGTCAAATTTCATTTTGAGGACAATAGAAAATAACATAGGAAAGACTGTTAAACCACAAAATTTTCTAAAGTAGCTAGCATCTGAAGAAGCAAGGGATTTGAAGATGAAGAGTGCAGTTGATGTACTTATAACAAGTTAGACAACATTTTAACACATTAAAACAATGTTGATTTTGTGTTTTTAATAATCTTGTCATTGCACATTTCAAATCTTTTTTGAAATAGCTCAACCACTCACTTTGCATTTTTCTCATCTTGCAAGAATTTCTAACATTAAAGAAATTAGGTATTAAAAGAGTTTGAATTTGTAAATCAATTTGTTACCACCATTATTTAGATTGTATTTTGAGTGTGCCAATTTTTATCGGTTTTGTCACCATTTTTATTTATTTTTAACATAAAGTGTGGACGAGCTATTGCTGCGGTGGGTGGTGGTGGTGATCCATTTTTTGCATGTACACGGTAGATATTATTATTATTTCTAACCTCATTTATTTTTTTATATCTGTAGATTAATGCAACATACTGTAACATACCAAGAGAAGTTGTTCACAAATATGTAAATATGTGTCTGTTTTGCCAGAAAGCACATGCATGCTTTGTACCCAACACATTGAGGAATTCATCAGACAAATTAAAGAAAAGAACTGGAAGTGTCCAACCAAAGAAGAAGGAAATAGAAATGACATTTTTGACCAGGTGTCAGGTAATTTTTCATATCAAAAGTCAAGAGGGAACACTACATTTGCTTGACAGTATACACTGAAGCTGAAATACTTGAAATGCCACGGTTGCCACCCAACATGACACTTTCACTATGCAAGGTTTTATTGTATATAGATGATACCAACTACTAAAACATTTAAAATTGAAGCTTGTTGTTGTTGGTTGGTTTCTTCTATGATGTAATTTACTTGGCACTTTCATATGTACAGGTTTCATAGGGACTCCAAAATTTCATTCCCAGGAACTGAATCAATGATCTTGTAATTGATTGGTTTCCTCTTCCCGAAGAAACCAATCAATTGCAAGCTCATTGACTAAAACACTCATCATTGTAGATTAATTTTTCTCAAATTTATTGATTCTGACTACTTTAAAGCTGCTAAAATATCTGCTTTTTGAAATGAATTTTGGAGATGGCTCCTTAGCTCATACTAACACTCGTGTATATGTTACCTTCAGGGAAAAAAATGCGGAATTAAGGAATGGGAATTTGCCTAGAATTTGCATTCTTTAGTTACACATTATTCAAGATTTTTGAGTTATTTGTATTCTTTAATTACATTTTTCAAGATTTTCGAGTGTTTTCTTGAGTTGTTTATTTAAAATATTTTTTAAAAACGAATTCAATTTTTATTTCCGCAAAACCAAGAAAAATTGCTCATTCACATTCTTTTTTTCTGCATATTTTCATTTAAGGTGTGATACTTTTTTCCCTTTGGGTACTATTATTGACCATACTGTTGCATGAGTACCAATATTTCAGATCAGAGACTTCAAAGAATCCTTAATATGTCAGTATAACTTTTCTTTCAGATTGATATTCTTGACATGCAAAATTTTCCCGATGCTGATGGTCGGTTTTCATACATTGGACATTTCCTTGATCATCACACGAAGTACAATGTTCTATTTCCTTTGAAAAGAACTGATGCACTTTATGTTGCGCGAAAACTGTGCCGATATGTTTTTGGTCATTTTGGTCTTCCGCACATTCTTCATTCAAATCTTGGTCGTAAATTTGTTGATGAGTTAATCACATGGATTTTACAATTTTGGTCTACTGATGCTCAGATAATAAATGGTAATCCACGTTTGAAAAAGTTGAGTTCGTTGGTTCAACAAAGACAAAAGACAATTATGATTTTGATTGAAACAATCAGAGCTAAACAAACTGATACATCAAGCTGGTCTGTATGGTTACCAGGAATTCAATGTATGTCTTTCTGCACTTTATTTAGGAGCAATCTCCAAAATTCGTTCCAAAAAGCAGATATTTTTGCATCTTTAAAGTAGTCAAAATCAATAAATTTGAGAAAAATTAATCTACAACAGGGAGTGTTAAGTCAATAAGCTTGCAATTGATTGGTTTCTGGGACGAAGAAACCAATCAATTGCAAGATCATTGATTCAGCACCCTTCTTCTGGGAACGAATTTTAAAAATAGTCTTTAAGTTAATTTTGCTATAGAGGCAGTCAGCAAAATACTACTCTTTCAGTTCTCAAGTGATAAGTCTAAAATGTTAACTAGTGGATTTCGAGCATATAGCTTCAGTATTAGCTTCAGTTCCATGAATTTGTACATACTTTTTTTAACTTTAGATTCTTTAAATACGAATCAATTTGAACCTGACAATCCACCAGCATACGATGTTGTTTTCAATCGACGTCCAAAAGTTTACACCTATGCACCATCAAGTAAAGATATACCAAGAGAAGAGGATGTAATAGCTGATCCTGATGATGTTGCAGATAATTCTCTCAATGAGGTGGGGTATACTTCGGTTTGTATATTTACGGAGAGGGGTACTAAGTCGAAGATTTTGCAATTGATTGGTTTCTTTATACCGAAGATTGATTGGTTGTTTGTACCGAAGAAACCAATCAATTGCAAGTTTGTGGATGTAACAACCTGTACAGTTTTAAAATCTCTAGAATTCGTTCCCAGAAGAAGAGAGCTGAATCAATGATCTTGCAATTGATTGGTTTTCTCGTCCCGAAAAAAACAATAAAAAATTGCAAGCTCATTGACTTAACACTCCTCGTTGTAGATTAATCTTTCTCAAATTTTTTGATTCTAACTACTTTAAAGTTGCTAAAATATCTACTTTTTGAAACGAATTTTGGAGATGGCTCCTTGTATTGTACATTCATAGAAGCTTTTTCTTCACTAAATCACGATAAAGATAAAATTGTAGTGATGGATGTCCTGTTTAAGTGTTGAGTCAATGAGCTTGCAATTGATTGGTTTTTTCGGGACGAAGAAACCAATCAATTGCAAGATCATTGATTTAGCACTGTTTTCTTGGGAATGAATTTTGGAGATGGTACCTTTAGTTGCAAGGTTACTGATGAACAAATCAATTGCAAGCTCATTGACTTAACACTCTTTATCATAGATTAATTTTTCTCAAAATTATTGAATTTTACTTTTTTAAAAGCTGCTAAGATGTATGCTTTTGGTAACAAATTTAGATGGCTCCTAACTACCATACGCTCAAAAATCCCTAGTCTACAGTAATTGTTTACTCTTTATTTCAAACCACAACATTTTCTATTTTTAGGTGATTACAGTCGCAGTGTCTGATCTGATGCATCAAGGTGCTGATTCGTTACTCATATCACAACTCAATGATTCAACTGAATTAGTAGAGAAACAAAACAAATTAAAACACATTATATCGCCAGGATTAATTAATTCAAACGCAATTGGTTCAATACCTATATCATTAACTGACCAGTACACATTCGTTGGCAATCTCGGTAGTAGTACGTTTACAGGACGCACAAATCCAAATACAGGCTTTAAACCAAGTATGATGCAAGCTGAAACGAATACTTTAAGGAACGATTTATTAAGCAATGAAAGTGTAGATAATTTGGAATTATCTAATCAGGCCACGTTGGAATTACGAAATTTAGGTATGACAGGTGTGGATGAGAAACTTGTGATTGAGGATGAAGAAATTGAAAAAGATGACATCGTGCATTTCTCTATGAAGCATATTACTGAAACAGACAGTATAAACTCAATACAAGATCAGTTTGAACGTGACTCTTACAGAAGCTATAACAATTAAAATTTTCCCAGTAATGGTTGCCTAGCGACAGATGATCATCCTTTAAGGGACCATCTCCAAAATTCATTCCCAGGGAAAGAGTGCTGAATGAACGATCTCTTTACACCGAAGAAACCAATCAATTGCAAGATCGTTGACTTATAACACTCTTCATCGTAGATTAATTTTTCTCACATTTATTTATTTTGTCTTCTTTAAAGCTGATAAGATATCTGCTTTTCGAAACGAATTTTGGAGATGGCTCCTAACGACGTCGTAATCAAAGTCCGGTGCTTTGATTTGACGCCGTTTGATTGCAGGGTATAGTTGTATTTGTATTTGTTTAACAAGAATTATATACCCATATTTTATATCGTTACATTTTGCGTCTCACCAAAATCCACCCATCTGCAAAAATAAAGTCTTCAAAACACACTAAAAAAATGTTAATCCGCAAAAAATTGTTTTACCACAATTTTGGAAAAAATCTTTTTTTTCTTCGGATTTTTGGAAAATCATCGCTTGGATTCTGACAAAAAAAATTAAAAACCGGAAGATATGTTAAAATACAAATACAACTGTTCCAATGGAATTTTGAATACAGTTATTTTTCTTTGTTTTTACATAATTGATTTTGCATATAAACTAGAATGTCCCTTTAGGTACGCGGATTGTCTCTCCTCTGCATAAAACGCTGAAAGTTGACCACAACAGAGAGTTTTCATACATTTCAGAATTTGGCAAAGTAAAATAATTAGAAGTAGCTATGTTCTTCTAACCGTCTAACGTGTTCTAACTGAAGATTTTATGAACAACTGCTTTCACAACAATTCATTATAATTAAATATCAATTTGCTGTTTGATCTCTCAAACTTCGTCTGATGAATAATTTTATTAATAAAGCATTTTTATTGGTTTAGAAGATAAACAACAACTCATGTTGCTAAAAAAGTGGAAACAGCGAAACAGCGCATGCTCACAACGGATCGCTGACGGCCGCTTTTAGTATTCTTTTTTGTTTGAAAAACATTCTTACTATTTTGCATAATTTATGACCTCATCAAAAAAGTTATAGTGCTAAAATATTTATTAGTAATTGATCTAACATTTTGGAAAGTTTCACGGGTATGGTTGTTTTTCTGTAGCAATATTCAGATATAAAAAATGGGTTCAGGTCCAGCAAAGTTATTCAGGTTTGGGGAATTTTCTTATCAGGTTAACCGTATTTCTACTGGGGATTATGCCCCCCTCTGCCATAACTTTTGAATGGATAGCTTATATGACTTAGGGCTTTTCCTATAATTTATCTAGGGTCATTTTGAAAAAAAATATAGTAACTAGGGATAATTTTACCTTAGTAACCAATTTTTTGACAGGTGGTAAAAATATTTTTTTGAAAAAAAATTCTTCTTATTTTTGCTTGAAAAACATTCTGACAAATTATGGAGAAAACAAATTTCCACCACAAATATCCACCTGCATTTCTTTGATGACGTCATCATAAATAATGACGTCATCACAAAGATAATTCTGCAAAATTGTTTATTATGGGTTCAACAACCTTTCTTGAAAGTTTCAACACGGTTTCAGCATGGTTCTATCAAGTTATAGAGGAAGGGTGTACCAATGTGCCCCCCACCCAGATTCACAGAGCCCTAAAAATCCCAGTAGAAATAGAGTTAAGCAAAATATTCAGATTCAGGATCTTTTTCTTATTCAGACTCAGCAAATATGTAGATATATATATAGGTTCAGACTTTTTTTATTCAGCTTCTGGAAATATTATCCAGATTCAGGTTCAGGTTTTTATTCCATTTAAGAAGTTTTATTACTTCAACGAAGTTTTTAATATTCAATTATATGTTGCTGGAATAATAAATACATAGTTGACTTGGTCTTGATTTTTAACTGCTAGTTTAGCTTATTAGCATGACCACTAGTATACGAGAATTCCAAGCCAAAGCGCATCTCGCTTTTTTATCAAAATCTAGAGGCCTGCTACCTTTCATAGTTAATAATTTGGAATCTTTTAGCTTTATAACAAACAGTTTAAAAGCTACGATTAACTATTAATAGCGTCGGGCTCCCCTCTTTTATTTCACACAAAATTACCAGTATCCAGATAAACTACAGGAAAGGATGACCCCCGCCCCACTCATTCGCTTTTGACGGTTCTGATACTGTCAAGTAAGTATTAGATCAACAAAATAACATTACGAGACTAAAGGTACTTCTTCGTTATGTTTATGCCCAAGCTCGTCCCCAGCACCTTTTGACTTTTTTTATTGAGAAAAATAAAAAAAAGACAAAAGGGGCTGGGGACGAGCTTGATTTATGCCATAAATTAATAGCCTAAAGCAAGAATTAATAAAGTGAAAATGGTTGAAAAAGTAACAGTTATATATAATCGTGGTTAACCATGCTATGGAATAAGAGAAGATGCGAGCTAAGAAACTCGGTATCGAATTCTGTGAATTCTTATCTGACCAAGTAAACGCCCTGTTTATGACGTTGTTGATCCGATCGGCTTAAAATTACTCACTCGTTTGCGAGTGCACCTAAGTCATCTCAGGGAGCACAAGTTTCGGCATAATTTTCGCGTTACTCTAAATCCGCTTTGTAGTTGTAGTTTAGAGTATCCGGAAAACGCTTCTTGACACGTTTCGGGTTTGTCATAATAAATTAGTCGAACTACTATTGTATGGGAACAATAGTCATAGTATTGAGGAGAACGCCTCATCAAGTTTCTGAATCCGGAAAAAGGAAAAAAATAGTGCTTAGGATACTAGGCTAGAAGTCTCTGGAAATTATGGTAAAAGTCAACTTCGATCCCAGAGCTACCGTTCTCACCCGATTTAGACGTCAAGAGAGAAGCTTTCGGATTGAGTTAAGGGAAAAGTAAGTTAGTCGACGGCAGTCAGAAGAAACTCGGATCCATGCCCTATTGTTACCTTCTACAACTGTAAGGCAGGGGTGAAGCCCTGGGAACGAGGTGGAGGGGTGGGCACCACTTCTTTTCCTGATCAAGTTGACCTATTGCAAGAGTAACTATCTGAACATAGAGTGAGGAGAGTATTGTAACCTTCTTTGGCGCATGATATTTTCAAAATAAACCCTATTACAGTAATGTAAACAACATTCTTAGGGACTTTATTTCGGAGAGGATAGTATGATACATATCCACATCTAGCTTCTTTAATGACGCGTCCCATATTTGTCGTGAGTACTGTTATTTCTACTCTACAATATATTTTGTCTCAAAAATTATATTTATGTTTAAATTATCGAACTACGAAAACTTCGTTAACTCGGGTTATGACGTCATATTCGTGTAACTAGGGCTCCGTAACTCGGGTTTCTTAACTCGGGATTTCCGAACCTCTATAGTTTAGGAAGAATTACCAGACTATCAGAACCCTAAAAAGCTCAGCCCTAATAGGGTTAAACGAACCATTTCATTCTGTATCTTTTGTTAAGAAAATATGCATTTTAGCTACATGCAGGTAAGGAACTTGAGTTTCTTATGAAATTTTTTCATAAAATTATATATATATATAAAAAAGAGTGTTTAGCTGAATAAACAATGTATACAAGTGATACAATAAGAGAAAGAGAAATCTTAAATTGGAAAACTTACTGCCTCTATACATTCATTGCAACGGACGATTTAAAATAGTAAGAAATATACACAAAGTAGAACTTATTGCAATGCAATAACTTCTTTTTTGTGCAGTGCCCTGCACAAAAAGGAAGTTATGGCATTGTAACACGTTCTACTTTGATCAGTCAACACCTCGTTCTCATGTATTTGCGAATAGATATATTTCGTAAATATTGAAACCATAGTGTTAAAGACGGATATACGGACACGTACGGAAAGTGTTGGCACTTATGGTGAATTTTGTTTTTTGAAAGGCTACTATTGAGACAATTATATATAATTGTCATGAATCATGAATCTTAAATTATTTTTATGGAAACTCTAAAAATAATAATAGAGGAAAAAATAGCTATACCATTGGGGCAAAAACCTGATCAAAGTTCGCCGTAAAGACGCTAGAGCAATGTTATCAGCTTTGTTTTGGTATCTTTACTGCAGACTTTAAACCAACCTCGTTCCCCGGGCTCCTTTACTGCAGACTTTAAACAAATTTTTGTACACTAAAAATACCGTTTTTACACAAATAATAAACAACCAATAAAAAGCCCCGTAATAAAGACACTGTTTGAGAGTTGACTACCTTTTTAATTTTGCTTATTTCTGCATTGTCATTTAAAACCAACTAAGAATCTATCGCTTTAACCTTATTCAGGTCGGGCTTTTTGGAGCTCTGAATAGCCGCGGTGCACACATTGTGGGGGGGGGG
>JAULBZ010001898.1:0-20253 GCA_032360805.1 Neoturris breviconis
GAACCAGCCAT
Organism: Neoturris breviconis; assembly: GCA_032360805.1. Taxonomy (NCBI): domain Eukaryota; kingdom Metazoa; phylum Cnidaria; class Hydrozoa; order Anthoathecata; family Pandeidae; genus Neoturris; species Neoturris breviconis. The sequence goes on from JAULBZ010001898.1 coordinate 12, forward strand.
TCTATGTTGCATCATTATTTGTTGTTGTAGAATTTGCTGTTGCATTACTGCTATATAAATATATATATTATACCAATCAGTAAAATTAAAATCTACAAAGGAGAGTACAGAGTCAACGATCTCGCAATGGATTGGTTTCTTCGGTACGAAGAAACCAATCTATTGCAAGCTCGTTGACTCAACACCCTTTCATGTTGCTTTTGGAACAAAATATTGAGATGGTCCATAGGAGGATTATCTTCATTTTCTGTGTATGTTCGTCTTTATGAGGGTGCACCGGAAGAGAAGCATCAACTGTGCTCTTCTCCAAGGTCTTCTCCCACAACAAAATCTTAAGATTGACTTCTACTAGGCAAAACTTCCGAAGCGGAAGTTGACGTCTACATGGTGTGACGTCATATCTACCAATGAAATGTCTTCTTTTGGTTTTCGTGAGGGCGTAATTGAAAAAAAAACTACTTAATATGTACGTTGGTTTTACAAGTATACCGGCAGATTGGCTTCACTTTTCATTTAATTTACTTTTTTTTGCGACATACAGAAAAGCAAGATTTATTCAGAAGAGAGGATCCAGCTAAGGCAGATTTCTAATAGGCGAATTCGTTCGCACGAATTCTTAGTAAAGGCATTACATTGGTTGAAAGTGATGTCACCTGTTCAGGGTTAATTATCTGTTTACAATTTTGCGTACCTAGGGGAGAAACTATGGACAGACTGAGCTAAACCAGCTCTATATCGTAGCTAGAAAGCCTGAAGCAATTTCGAACACTGCTGGAATACTAAAGGGAATTTATATACCCTAGCTACAAAAGCATCAATTCCAACAGAGCACATCTTAATGGAAAAACAGAACAACCTACCTTGTGGTGTAGACTGACCCATGCGGAAAGGTGGAAACATGCCAGCTTGCATCTGCATTGGATTTGCGCCCATATTTTGGAACATTCCAATCGCTTTCTGTTGCAGCATAGCTTGTTTGAGGTAAGCATTAGGTGAGAGAGGCGATGTTAGATTAGAGGAGCCATTCGATGAAGCAGATGTTTCACTTCTGTAACCATTATCGCAAGATTGATGACGAGGGAAGTAAAACCTAGAAAAATAATTGGTTATTCCGTAAGAATGAATTTGATTGGTCAGCTAGTAATGAATAACCAGTCAATTGCCACATCAATAAATAAGTACTCTCATTCTCTTGTAACAACTACCGAAAAATCCCAGTGGACAAAGACTTGTTCAAAGTCAGTCAGTGGTAAAGAAGCTAAAACAACGTTTTGCCGAATTGGTTCATAGGAGGATATCTCGTTGATTACATGTGCGAAGGAGGGTGTTATATAATCAGTTTAAACATGAATAAACATGAGATGAAAATATGATCTGTTTCTAATAGATAGCTTAGATACTTACTTGCTTTTATCACTGACCAGAATTTTTTTCTTCGTATTTTTGAAATGGATTTCTCGTATATGACGAACTAATCTTGAATGTGTTGGAAACGGTCTAAAAACAAACAAAGGGATATTATATGAAACGGTGATAATTTTTTTTGATATACCGTATTTCCTCTAATAACCGCCCGGGCGCTAATAATAAAATTCAAAAAAGGGGGGCGCTTATAAAATCATTTTCAGAATAGGGGTGGGGGCTAATTAACAAGTTGTGGATGTAAAGATATCAGATATTACAGAACAATTTTTCAACTTTATTTACTCAAATGAAATCTCCATGCAAATACATTTCTATTAACCGCCCTAAGCGTTTAATAGAATTTGGTTTAGAAATCTCAACTTTGATTAATTTCCAAAAATCGCCCTGGGCGCCTTATTGAGGGTGATTAGATCCCTTCCTTATGCTGATATAGACAGCCCAGCCGGCAAAAACCTGTTCAAAGTCAGCAAAATAACGTTGTTCTAACGTTATTTTGCTGACTTTGAACAGGTTTTTGCTGGCAGGGAGTGTTTAAAATAAAATGGGTGTTGGAGCACATCTTCAGGCTAATACGCCTGAAGCTATACTCAAAAGATTTATTCTCCATCGTTATTATTTGCTCTTAAGCATGTAGACTATGAAAAGGAAGTAATTTCCTTACAGTATAACAACTCAGTGGACAAAAACTTGTTCAAAGTTCGCAGCAAAGACAGCTAGTGTATATACTGCAGACTTGAACAAGTTTTTACCCACTTTGAAATATCATCATACCAAATAACTGCCAGACATCATTTGTGGAGGAGTCTGTTTTAGTACCGTTACTCAAAAACACTCCTCCACAGGTGATGTCCAATCAGATTTGCTATTTTGAATGTATCGTGCAATTTGAATTACAAACTTTGACCTATATATCCACATAAAATACACAACACATACCGTTTTGTCTCATCTTTATTTCGTGTACACGTTCTCCATTCACATGGATAAAAACCAGTACTGGCTAAAGTAGAATTATGCAACAATACAAAGTGGTCGAAATAAGAGCAAATAACCACTGCACAGAAGTGACTTCTGAGCACAGCTAATGGGTAGAAAGCCTGAAGCTGTGCTCAAAAACCCTCCTCCACAGTGATAATTCATGTTATTTCGAGCACATACATAATTAGATAGAAGGCAACTGCTTTATAAGCCCCTCTACTGAGATTTTGGCCATAATTAGCATAAATGAACATTTTAACGCCCTGAGTGCTTAATTAAAAAATTAATTTTTTAACTAAACGAAAGGGGTGTTTAATTGGGAGGCAATAATTAAATATGTCTATATTTCGATCGCTATTTACTATTTAAATATTAGTATGATATATATATAATGAAAAGCCTTTCAAATTCCCATACTTATTTTTGGAAAATACTTTATAAGAAAAAAATAGGGAGAATACGGAATATGTAATTTCTGCATCCGCTTTTGGAAATTTAACAATTTCGATTCCGATGGTTTACCCCCAGGGTTAATCGGGAGAGGCGTTAATATATTGTTTTGAATTTTACCCTAGGCATTAAAACGGGAGTGGCGTTAAATCGGAAATTTACGGTACTGATACTCAAAAGAAGTAAGCACGGAGAACAATTCCTCCTTTGAGAGTATTATGAAGTAAACGTTGAGTAGTGAGCACATCTAACGCTGATCGTTCATCTATTTTGCATGTGCGTAGGTGTAAATTGCTGTTACAAAATAAATGAGAATGCTATAAATTGAAAAGTAATTTCAATTTAGAGCAAAATCTGTGTAAACCATGAGGTTGAAGTAAGCAAAGTCTGTAAAGTGGAAGAAATATTATGTTTAATTTGAGATATCATTAGGAGCCATAAAAAAAAAATTACAGAGGAGAGTCTCTGAGTCAACGCTCTTGCAATGGATTGGTTTCTTCGTACCAAAGAAACTAATCCATTGTAAGCTTGTTGACAAAACATTTTTCTGTACAGTTTCTTTACATCTACCAAAATAAGTTGTTTTTGGTGTGAAATAATGAGGTGGACTCATTTACCTGATCTAACAATATGAGTTCCTTCCATAACGTGAACCATTAGATCTTGCAAATCTTCAAACTGATATTCACAGTTTGACCATGCACATTCATAGATATACAAACTATCTAATAAACCCTGTGCTTTAGCTCTTGCTTTATATACATCTTTTTCTTCCATAGTCAAACTCTCCCATTTCTTGTCTGTTTGAGCTTGGATTTCTTCAACAGGAATTTCAGGATTCTCTTTCATTAGGGACGCAGCATGCTCTTTTTTCATCAACGAGTAACCAAGTTTTTCATGTGGGTCATCCTAAAAATATTACGTGTAATTACCTTGAGGTATTACATTTCACAGGTACAAAATTTCGCGACATCTTAATTTTTCGATATTCGCGGGTATTAAATTTTTGAGTCGACAAAAAACAAACTTTATTTTGCGGCTATTAAATTTCTCGAGTCTTGATGAAATATTGATTTAAATGACATGCAAGACTTTTTCTATACTTTAATCACCGTTTACATCACTAAAGATAATCAATACTGTATTTCACAGGTATTTAATTTCACGAATCGACAAAACAATCATATTTCGCTGGTATTAAATCTCGCAAAATTTAAAAAAACCCAGTGAAAAACGCAAAATTTAATACCTTCAAGGTAAGCCTCAAAATAACTGTTGGTCTTGAGCTGTGCAGGTTTGAATGACAAGTAGTTTATCACCTGTGCAGGTTTGAATGACAAGTAGTTTATCACCTGTGCAGGTTTGAATGACAAATAGTTTTGTGATACATTCATTCATGATGTCTGAAAAGGGTATAAATTATTGTGGGAAGAAAGATTTGTGGAATAAAATTTATTTAAGTTATTTTTGCTCCAATCACAAAAAATAATTCCGAAAAAACCTTGGCATACAGGATGAACAACAATAATGAATACTTTTGAATCCTTTGTGCAAACATCAATCTGAAAATCTTTGTGAAATAATAATTTTATCAACTCCGCATTCCTAATCTAAATCGTTATCAAGCATAACAATAAATGCCACATTTCCCCCACCCCATTTATTGTGTAAATATTTAATCCCTCAAACATTTATGATCCAGTATTGTTTTTGAAAAATTAAATGAATTACAGTGCTCAATATAAGGGTGAATAACCATCGTGGAGGAGGGATTTTTAAGCATAGCTTCAGACTATAAAGCCTGAAGCTATGCTCAAAAATCACTTCTCCACAGTGATTATTTGTTCTTATTCGAATTGTGTAGGATTATTTGGCTACAAATCACTTCTGTACACTTTTGGAACCGTACCTTATCATCCTTATCATGTTGATCTTCTGCTTTTTCTTCATCCATATGTTCAGACATTAACCACAAAGAAGGACGCTAAATGAAATACATGTATGTATATAAAAATCAGAAAAAGCGTTGTAAGCAATGCGATGGAAATTGAGTAAACTCCAATTAATTTACAAAAAAAACCCAGTTATAATCAGTTAATCATTGAATTGTAATTATGTGTTAACAAAATCATTGACTCTTTTATGTAGATTTCAAGAAGCTAGATTTGATCAATATCCCACCAAACCAAGTATCCAACTATTTAACCATTGGGTATAACCTTTCACCTAACCTTTTACTAAATGTGGTCAAAACCTCATGAAAATTCTGAAAAAGTTATTAAGTCCCCGCTTTTGAAAAAAATCCTTTTTCACCAATCAGTCTCGAGTTGACGAAATTGAAAATAATTTGGCCTGCGGTCTCATAATATTGCCTAGAATGCCATAACCAAATTTCAGTATGGTACCACGCCTTTTCGGTCAATTGGGGGGCAAAAACTCAATTTGACCCTTTTTGCCCAAAACTCAAGAACAAGTGAACAAAATTGAAAGATTTTTGGAAAGTCTCTAAAATATCGCCACAAATGCTGATACCAAATTTCAAAATGCTACTTCGGGAATGGTCTATCAAAAAAAGCAGTCCACTGCCGCAAAGTGATAGCAATAGGCAGCCCATCCAAACTTTGTTTGGTGGGCTAAAACAATGAAACTACATCGAAGGGTGTTATGTCAATGAACTTGCAATGGGTTGGTTTCTTTGGTACAAAGAAACCAATCCATTGCAAGAGTACACTCCTATGAAAGCAGACACAATAGTTGCGTGAAAGATTTCCAGACAAGATAGAGTCATGCTAAATTTCTTCATACCAGCACCTCATCCAGTGTTAGCCAATAATGTCTGATACTTATCATTGCACATTGTACATTAAAAAACATTGTATTTTGATAATAACATTCTTACTCGTTTGGGATTATTCGGTAGATCAAAATACCAGTATTCATCATCTCGTATATGCGATGGTTGAGTTAATCTCTAAAAATAAGAAATCTTTAATCCATCAAATCTGCAGAGAAGAGTAATGCCAGTACCTAACAAATAAGAGAAACTCAGTTCCTAACAAATAAAGTAAAGCAATTAGAATGCTTAGTCAACCGTAAATAGTATTCTAAGAGAGAACAAAATTTACAATCGTGGATCATTGATTAATATTCAAGGGTCGAAATAAGAGCAACTAATTACTGTGGAGAAGAGATTTTTGCGCATAGTTTCAAGCTTTGTAGCCTAAAGCTATGCTCAAAAATCACTCATCCACAGTGATTATTTACTCTTATTTCAACCCCCGCTATCCATGGTTATTTCGCCTCATAGCGCAAGATATTATTTATTTGTCACAGATGCAATGCTTGGTGACCCCCCCCCCTCTTCCCCCGTGAAAATATAGGTTTTTAGAATGAACTTCATGTACCAATACAATGGTAGGTTTTCCTAATGAAAGTTATATACCAAAGCAATTGTTAAGCAGTTAAACTTGCAGGTTTATCATACCACTATTTAAAATATAACTAAGCTTAAAAGCTCAACACTATACTCAAAGAACACTCCTCGACAAGTCATGTCGGTAGTTATATTCAGGCTTGGTAATCTTCCCAAAGAAGAGTAGATTAACTTGTATTTAGATCGGGTTTTTTGAGTTAACTGAGCCAAATTATTTCTTCTTATTTATATTCAACTGTGATAACTATGTTTTTATACTGAACAAAGCTAACAATCCGATCGACAAGTGGGTAATGAAAGAATACAGGCAAAGCTGATATATAATTTAAGTTATTGTACTAAGATTTCATCTAAAAAATTAAGCAACTCTGCAATTTTGAACAAAAGGATGTTGCTACTTCTAATTTCTTTCAATATGTTTTCTGTACCTGTTATTGTATGTAACTACAAGGGGTAAGCGAGCCAAATCATGTTCTTAACTTAGCCAAGGAATCTCAATTTCTGACGAAAATCTTCACTTGTTTATAAAAAAAAATTGTAATCGATTTACAAATTATAACAAGCCCAAATACTGCTGGGCATCACCTATGGATGAGGTTTTTTTGAGCAGCATCAAAGCTAACACTATACTAAAAGACTCTCCTCCACAGATTATGTCTGGCAGCTATATTTAGGTTTACGAAACTTTTTCTTGAACATTTCTAAAATTAAAATAGTTAATATTAAGGATATTATTTTTGTTACTTTTGTTATTTTAACTGTAGGGGGAGGGAGGGTTTGGGGATCTGCATAAATCTGAAAAATCTTAAAAAAAAAGGGGGTGTTTTTTAGGTCAAATCCTTATAAAACATGTGCCTAATAAATAGAAATGAGTGGCGGTTTTTTTGCCAAAACAGGAATTTACCCCACCTCTACAATTAGGCACAGGAGAGTAGCCAGAATCTTGAATGGCAACAGAAGATATTTCATTGGTATAAATTGATGTAACATATCACGTTACAAGCCATATATTGCTTATCTGTAACTGCCCTCCTAGTAGGAGAAATCCTGTTCAAAGCCAGCAGTTAAGAAAATGTTGTTCTAGCGTCTTTGCTGCAGACTTTGAATAGGTTTTTGCTTACTAGGATTGCCTTCCTTATAAACTTATTTAATACTATTGCTAAATTTTAAAACAGTTTTTATTTTTACCATAATTCAGAATTTTTAATTCTTCTTTTTATATGTGTAATAAATATTTTCAATGTAACACAATTGGGTATTCCTTGTCATTAGTTTGCGGATTTTGAAAAACATGGTCTTTATATTTGACAACAGGAACAGCTTTCGATTTTTTGCGTGATATGTGAATTAAATACCCGTGAAAAATCATTGAAGTGCTTATTCGTGAAAATAAATACCTGCAAAATACACTTGCTTTTACTCACGAATATGAATACCCGCAAAAATTTCTACCCCTAAAGTGTATTGAATAATCACTACTAAAAAGCGCAAGTAAAATAACAGACAAATTATGAAAGTGCAAGTGAAACAGCTGATAAAAAAAGTGATACCTCCATTACTATGTACTACACTATTCAACAATACACTTTAAAAAAACTGTAGCTAATAGCTAAAATGCTAAACTTAATAATTCCTACCAATGTCCTTGATAGAGCAGTTGTCTAAAAAAATACAAAATTTTAGGCAGCCTTTACATGGACCCTTAAATGAGTTTCACCCTAAACGAGCTTGCAATTGATTGGTTTCTTCGAAGAAACCAATCAAATGCAATATCGTTTAGGGTAAAACTCATTCAGGGGTCCATGTGAAGGCTGCTTAAATCTTCTATTGATCAGTACATCAATGGTCCAAATGACCACTATGCTCAAAAAGCACTCCCCCACAGTGATTAGTTGCTCTTATTTCGATAACTGATCAGCACTCTCTCTCTATATATATATATAGAGAGAGATTTTACTTTGCTAGTCAATATTTAACTGCTAGTATTCACTTGCTAAAGCCATAAAGTTATGTCATAAACACTATGTAACAGTGAGCAAAAATACAGATATTTTTAAATAAAGAAATATATATCAAACAAAATATGTTCTTTAATAATACTTTTACAGGGTATTTACATAAAACAACGACAGGCAAAACCATCAAAATACCAAGGAGCAAAACCCTAGTAACTAAGGCAGCCTTTACATGGACTCCAAAATGAGTTTCACCCTAAACAATCTCGCATTTGATTAGCTTCTTTGTACACCGAAGAAACCAATCAAGTGCGAGCTCATTTAGGGTGATACTCATTTGGGGTCCATGTAAAGACTGCCTAAATAATTTACGGTACTCCAGTGGCTGACAATTCTGGTTTAAGCTAGTTTACTTTAAATAGGGAAGATACTTTACCTTAAAACCTTTAATATTTCTTCTAAATTTCATCTCTTCTTCGTTGTAATGTGCGCTACATAAATAAACATCCTTTTCAAGTAATTCTGTCGGACGACCTGAAATAATATCGTTATATCTTTTATAAGTTTATGTCGAAGTAAATTATTATCTACTTGGAAGGAGTTCTCACCCTGTAGACAAGCAAACATCTATTTACATGGGCATATGATATGAAGGAAACTAATGTTGACAAAAAAGTTGGTAGATTTTAGCTAAACAGAGTAGTTCAAATTTAGCAGAAAAAAAGAAAAGCATAATGATAACAATAATAATAATGTCATTTGGTCATCCTCGTTTAACAAAAAGCATAAAAAATAACAAAAGTTATCAGCTAAAACCCTGCTTTAATATGTTATACGGAGATTAACAGCAATGAAATGATGTATCGTATTTCCTTAAATAAGTACCTCCGCCCACCCTTCAGAGGTTAAATATTTAATGAACGCTTCCCTCGATTGGGTGCCTCTCCTATTTCTGAGAAATAATATTGAAGTGGGGTGCTCGTTTGTAAACTACGGATTAGCACAAAATTAAATTAGCTTATATGATTATTTTTCCGTTTTAAATGTTAGAGGTGTTTTACAATTTATACATTAAAATCCTCATACTTTCTTTCTCTTTTATATCTTGAAGTTTTCACTGAAGCTTTAGCATTGATATTGTAATTTTCTTGTTGCTCTTTTAAAATATTTAATGAACGCGTCTCTCAAAAGAGCACCTCCCTAGAATGAGCGTCCCTCCTCGAAGTCCATGAATTTTATGAGCACTCCAGTGCTGATTTGAGGAAATACAGTAAATTAGAACTTACAAAGATCAAGTATAATGAATATAGAAAGTATTGCAGTTTCATTGGTTTCTTTGTCCAGAAAAAACAATTACTTTAAGATCCTTGATAGATACATATTTTCAATGCTTCAGTGTTTGAAATTAGAGCAATAAACACTGTGGAAGAGGGATATTTGAGCATATCTTCCACCTAAAATGCTATGCTCAAAAATCTCTCATCCACTCATAGCTCTTATCTTAAACACTGTGTTTATCTTACTGAATTGGTAATCTCTTAAATTAAGCACAGCACACTTTCCAGCAACTCTTGAAACAGAATATGCTTCCTCAACTGTACTTTCAAAACATTCTTGATTGAAGAATAATTGGGTTGGCATATGTTTTGTATCTTCTGGTTGAACGTACCAGTTACCTTGGAACAGAACTGAACCACTAAAATAAAAACATTCAAACATCGAAATAATGAAAGAAGAGTATAGCCGAGGGGTCAAAATAAGAGCCACACTGCGTGTGTGCGTGTGTGTGGGAGTCAATTTTTTACTCTTTGATGACAATGGCCTACGTTTATAGTTTAACTTGAAGCTGTACTCAAAACATTGATTATTCAGTGTTCGAAATAAAAGCATATAACACCCCTATATATTTTCTACTGAAAAATAAAATATGAATAAAAACATGTGTTATCATTTTTTACATGGTAAAGATAGTGAAGTTTAAAAAAATCGTTAATTAATTCAACTTTTCTTTTTCAAATTTTGTTTACCGTTAGAATAGGTCAATTTTGATGATATTTAAACCCTTACACATCTCTAAATTACAAAATTATCCAGGGCTACAGCCTCCCTTTAGGAAAATTTGTATTAACAACTCCATCCTCCCCCGCAAAGATAAAAATTGTGGTTATGGCACTGCCATAAATGTTTTGCTTAGATTCGAAAAAAGTGAAATCAAATACGCAAAATGATTTTTTGTGGTCACTTGCGAAAATTACATGCAAACTAAATACTCGAGAAAAACCATGCACACCAAATTTATTATGCCTAAGGTACTTACTTGGGATGGGTAAACATTTTATCAACTCTGGATATCATTAAATAATCCTCATCTGATTTCACGTAGACATAGTCACCTAGACATAAAATCAAATGTTAGTTACATTTCAACTGCTGATGTCCGCATCACCTGAGGAGGAATGTTTTTGAGTATATTCTTAATAATATGGACAGGCAAAAACTATAATAAAAAACACTCCTCCACTGGTGGTGTCCACTGGTAGGTTATTCCAAGGCCTGCTATAGAAAATTTGTTGGTGAATATATTGAATCTTAAGTAATAACAACCATACTCTGGTGATCAACACAGTGGTTGAAAGAAGAGCAAATTATCACTGGAAGAGGGATTTTTGCAAATAGCTTGAAGCTATGCTCAAAAATCACTTCTCCCCAGTGATTGCTTGCTCTTATTTCGACTACTGCAAAATGAGAGTAAATAATAATTGCAGAGGTGTGATTTTGAATTGGTTACAAAACTTGATTTTGCAATAAAAAATCCCTCATCCAGTGTATATTTACTCTTATTTTGGTCAATGCATATAATGTATCATCTTGCAAAACAAAACAAATCCCGTAATGAAGATGTAACGAAAAAATCAATCAACTACATACAGTCAATCAATTACAAATTCATACCTATTTTACGTACAGTAGCTGTTTTTGAAAATCAATTTTAAATATACTTCATATATCATACTATGGAAAATGACATAATTAGTACTTTAGCTAATAACAAACTCACCAAGTTTAAATACATGAGTACCAGTCACATATTTATCGTAGTAAATACAACCATCTTCTGGATTTATACCTTGTACTACAGAATTCTAATAAAGTAACAGAATGAAATCTTTAAGAATAATATCAAGTCTGTGAAGTAAAGAAAACGAAAAACAAAAACGAAAAACGAAAACGATAACTGCAATTGCAAAATATCACTTATATTGGCATATAAGCAATTATTTACAGATAATACTGGCATTGGCATATAAGCCTTGAAATAACTGCCAGACATCATCTGTGGAGGAGGGATTTTTTGGAATAGATTTCAACTGGACAGCTGAAAACTATAAAAAAATTACATTCCTCCAAAGGTGTTCGATATTTATTTGACTATCCCTGCAATGTATTACTACAGTATTTCCTTGTTTATTGAAACAAATAGTTTTTTAATTGGGTACTTAACTGAGGGTGTTTATTCAAAGCTGTAAAAATCAGGGGGAGCTTTATCTGAACTTAAGATTAATTGAATCATAACAAATATGTAGTCGTTCGAAGGAAAATTGTATATTCTTGGATTTGGGATGCCTAATTGAGGTAGTAATTATGTTAGAAAAACCTTATGCAATGTACGATAAGAACGAAATTTATAACTTTTCTCTTACACAATGTACTATAATAAGAATGAAATTTATACCTTTTCTTTGGGAATTTCATATTCTTCCGTAGATGTAATTTCAAGTTCTTCTTTTTCCACATTTTCACTCCTCTCTTTCTTCTCCCCTGTTCCACCAAGGAATACAGATGATATACGTTTGATAAGAAGTGGTTCATCGCGCTTACCAAGTACGATATGGCTAGCTGTCGGTGGAAATGACTGAACGTGAAAATTCAAAATAAGAGTTATTCGAAGAGCTAATAATTACAGTTTCATTTAGCTACATCATAAAATTGTACGAAAGTATGTTAGGAACCATCTCCAAAGAAGTCATAATCAATAAATTTGAGAAAAATTAATCTACAATGAAGAGTTTTAAGTCAACGAGCTTGCCATTGATTGGTTTCTTCAGCAAGATCGTTGATTCAGCACTCTATCCTTGGGAGCAAATTTTGGAGATGCTCCCTCAACAAGCTTGCAAGGGTACAAATAAAATACAAATGACGGACAGTAAATTTACTTATCATAATATACTGCAAATATTGTATAGCTTTATCTCTTTACAGATTCTACCCAAGCTTAAAAATAACTGTGGCAGAGTGTTTTTTGTATACTTTTCAGTTCCATACCTAAAAACTACACTAAAATTACTCCCTCACAGGTGATTGGCACTTACTTTAATTTTCTTAAAGGATTTTATTTTGCCGTGGTATTTTGATTCACATACAAATATGTCTTCATCTTTAAAACCCTAAAAAGTACACATGTGCTATAAGTTTATTTAACAGAGAAAGGAAGTGTCAGGAATTATATATGCAGCACATGGAATAAAAATAAATAATAAATGTGGATGTGTGACTATTGAGCATAGATTCAAACTTTGCAGCCTGGAACTAAGCTCAAAATTCACTCCTCCACAACAATAATTATTTGCACTTAAATTGAACGCCAGCCCGTAAGCTTCCTTGTACCTTCATGAGAAAACAACAATGGCAGAGTCACTTTTTCTAGATATAGTCTATAATATAGAGTTTAAGCCTGATTACTCATTGAGTTCTCTGTGTAACTCCCACTTCTCACTCACTCGTGAATTTGTAAATAACTAAACCTAACAGCTTGTGCAATATCTTGGTATTCGTTTGAACGACAATGCATTCTGCAATTTTCAAATACAGTGTGAATGTGAATATGCTGAGGTGTACCAAGGTCACTGAACATGGGTTGCATAGAAATACTTGTTAACATATGTTTGTGGTAAAGAGTACCTACTATGTAGATTCTTTATCAGAACAAGCTTTTCAAACGAGTTCAGTGTTCGAAAATAGATGATCCACTCTTCAGTATAGCTTCAGGTTTTTTACAGCCTAAAGCTATGCACAAAAATTGCTCCCCCACAGTGATTATTTAGTTTTCTTTTAAGAACTGAAAAACAAACCTGTGGTTTAAGTTTGGAATATTCTTTGACATTCATCACATAGCACTGACCAATCACACCGCTTAATATAATATAACTACTGTGATGGCTTCGAAATACTTCCTTCTCCATAAATTTACGAGATGCAAGGTGAAACGTTGCTTCAGGACGATAGTACCAAGTACCATATATTCCCTTAAGAAAATAATCATTTAAGGAAATAAAATTAGGATGTTATGGCAATTCTTTGGTTTAAAACGTTATCAGTAAATTCCTCCAATTTAAAAAGTTAACACACAAAATCTTTCCGGAGAAAACCGAAAATCTGACATTGCTCAAGACTTACCCTTATACATTAGGTCTGAAAACGAAATAAAACAATGATAGATCTAAATTCCACTCAAGGGCCAGAAGAGTGACCTGTCTATAAAAATAACTAATCGCTATGTGCAGGGAAAAAGTCGTGGAAAAATTGGAGAAAAGTGACCAAAATTTAGCTCAGTGACGTATACTCCATTTTTTTTTCAAAAACCAAAACATTTTGCCAGAATTTTTCCCATGACATAACAATATATTTATTTTCCTAAATAGATTTAAGTAGGGCGTAATACCAACATTGTCTCGTCCACTCAACAGAATGTTAACAATGTTTACATCCTCCTCAACAAAATATCCACAATACGCGTTCGTTACTCATTTATCTCTCTTTATCTGTCTTTCAATGACAGATTGAGATTAACATCCTCAACTGCCTTACTGATATTAGCACCAACAATACCATTAATTATTAGTCAGAATGAAAAAATATTGTTATCAACATCATCAACTTTCTCAAAATTTAGTTTGGAAAAAGTTGCTAACTTTGGTCCAGTGACCAATATTTTTCAGATTTTTTATCCCTTGACTTTATTTTTCCTCAACTGTTTTGAGTTTTGAGCATAGCACAATATCTCCTATTTTGAGCATTGCATCAAGAGCATTGTTCTAAGCCAGTGGTCAAAATAAGAGCAAATTTATAACTGTGGAGGAGTGCTTTTTGGTAGCTTCAGGCTATATCTTGAAGCAATGCTCAAAAAAGTCACTCCTATGCAGTGATTATTTACTCTTATTTTGACCATTGGTAAGCATACCTGTAGTCCATCCTTTTGTGCCCACACTTTTTCAATGGATACAATATGTGGGGGTCTATTTAATTCTTCTGGTTTCACGTAAACAAAATCACCAACACGATAGGTAATGCCCTTAGCAGTTACTGATCGATCAAATACTAAACCTTCTTCTTCTGGTTGCTATAAATAAAACAGTTGTCGATAATTGTGAATAGTCAATGTTCTCACAATATCTAAGTTTCTTTACAATGAAGAAACTAATCAAAGACTCTTCTCCACAGACACTGTTTAGACTTATTGTAATCCACATTGTTAAATACTATCCAGTATAGAATAAATAATGAATAGATAAACAAAATGACAGGACAATTATTACTATTTTTAAACAGGGACAGATGTAAGCCACTTGCAAATTATACTTTGTTCATAAGTCCCTCCATATTACACAATTGAAATGCAGAGTGTGTTCATATTATTCAATTTTTTTTAAAATTTCTTCCATATTTTAAATCCTACGATCCCTATGTTGCTGGTGTAAGAAAAGCTTTGGAGTTTTTGGTCTAAATGTTTTACAGAGTAATTGCACAATTACGTTTATGTTAAAGATCAAATAATTATTATTCTATTGATCATCTACATTGCTTTGTGAGCATTATTTTTATTGTTGGGTTAATGATAATAATAATAATATGCTAAAGCAACTTCAGCACTTCAAACAAGAACAAATTTGTGGGTAAGCAATATTTAGGGTTAGTCTCTGAAGCAGCTATACTCATAAATCACTCTACCACTATGAGGAATTTCTGCAACTTACAACTTCAACTGTCATCACACCACGAGATCGTAATTTTGCTTTTCGTGAATCTTCGTCATCTTCTTCATATTCTTCCTGAGTTTCACTTCGTTGTTTTTCTTTACGTTCATCATCAATATCATGTTGAACACTTTTAGCAGTAAAATTAACAGCAGGTGACATTAATCGCAAACCGTCTTTTGTTAGCCGATCACGTTCCAAAATGAAATATATTTGAAGTTCACATGAATCTTCATAAATCTGAAATGAAAATTATTCAACACTTCCTGTAACTGTAATAGTTGATTGACAGTCCGATAATGTAAACGATCAGTTAAAAATAAGTATAAAGTGTATCACTATAGAAAATAATACTAAAGAAATTTTTACTCCTACATTTAATAATATAGTTGAAGTCAATGAAATGTCACATCCTCTTGCATGATAAAATTTGTAAGATATAACTATGAAATCTCACAACTTTTTGCATTAGAGTTTGCATGATGCAACTTAACTTGCATTAAGGAAACTAATTTATCAAATAATGTTTTGAACTTAAGTGCAGATAGAAAAACACCATATGATTTAAAACTAACAAAATAACAAAATAATTTTTAAATAACATCCTTTTAATCAACAAAATACCTCTGAATCTGTCCTTCCATCTGTTCGACATTTTTTAAAAATAGAAAACATATCCTCTTGAAGTTGATCCAATCTTTTATAAAAACCCTAAATCAAAATGATCAATACTCAAGTCTGAAAATAACTGTCAGAATTTAGTGTAGCTATCCGATAGTTATTATCAGGTTCAGTACTTAAAATGTCTGTTACATTCCAAAGTTAAACTAATACTCGTGAGCTTCGAGTTGATAATCGAGGCGAATCAGAATAAAGCAAGGTGAACAAGATAAATCAAGATAATACAACTTGATTTCAGCTGAAATATGAATTGATAGTCAAATCAATATAAATTTAAGTCATTATGGTTTTAAAAGCGGTTTTGCCATATATAATAATATATCATTCCCCTTCTCAAGGTCGAGGCCGCTACTAGCCAGTACTTATTTTACCCTTTCTAGAGCTTTTCCATCATTCTCCTGCTAATAAGAAATACCACCCTCAGTCTATCTTATTCACTCTGAAACAAGGGTGAAACCACTTTACAGGGGAACAAGTAGACAGGAATGCTTTCAGAGACGCGAATCAACAGTTTCCTCCGAGTGCAGTATTGAACAGGTAACCTCCGGTTCATAAGCACCACTGCTTAACCACTTTAGTCGCTACTGCCTTCAAATTTGCTGCCTTCGAATTTACTATGTTGACAGACTAACAAATAACCAAAAAGAAATACCAGTTTGAGAAGCTGTCCAACGATTGGTAATGATATAGCTTTTCTGAAAAAAAAAAGTAAAAACAAATGAAGCAAAGTACAGACTCAATTGATTCATTATGAAGACACTAATTAAAGTTACGTATGGGTTTCTTACAAATTACAAATACCTTTATTTATTGCTTCTTACCAATTACAAATACCTTTTTTTATTGCTTCTTACAAATTACGAATACCTTTTTATATTAACATCTGTTTGTTCATCGTTAGTATTACACATAACTTCAAATAAGGAATCACTGTAGCATCTCCCTTCTTCATCCTATAAACGAATTGAAGTATTAGATAGACAATTAAGCCTAAAAACCAAGCCTGAATACAACTGCCAGACATCACCTGTGGAGAAGTGTTTTTAAGTATAGTGTTCAGCTTAAAAGATAAACACTATACTCAAAAAACCCTCCTCCTCAGGTGATATCCAGCAATTATATTAGGGCTCGAAAACAACTGTTGGACATTACCTGTGAAGGAAGTGTTTCTCTATACCACCCTTCAGCACTGCAATCACAGTGGAGGAGGAATTTTTGAGTAGCCTGAAGCAATGCTCAAAAATCACTCCTCCACAGTGATTATTTACTCTCACGCATTAATATTAATCGTTATTAGTGACTTTGCAGTATTTGAAATACTTTTTGAGTAGCTTGAAACAATGTTCAAAAATCAGCCCTCCACAGTGATTATTGGTTCTTATTTCAAACACTACACTGTGTTAATAAACATAGTATTTCAAGGATTATCAAATGAACATATATTTTTAATAGATATTACATTGACAAATAAACTATTGACTATTGAGTTCTGTTAAGTAAAAAATCAACCATATAGGCTCATTTCCATGAGGCGAAAAAGTTACAGCAAAAGCCAAAAGAAGACATTTCATTGGTAGGAATTGACGTCCCACTTCCCACCAATGAAATGTCTTCTATTGGCATGTCTTCTTATGGAAATCAACCTTAAACCTTCAAAAGTTTTCAACAAACACGAATTAAGAATCAATTGCAGTGGTCAAAATAAAAGCAGATAATCACTAAGTGATTTTAAAGCATAACTTCAGGCTAAAAAGCTTAAAGCCATGCTCAAAAATCTCTCTTCCACAGTGATTATTCCCACTTGTTTCTATCCCCATACGTGGTTCCATTCTTCTCCACAGGAACTTACCCTATGGTTTATAACATTTGAATACAATGTTTTTAATAGGTTCTGTATGAGTTCATGAACGTCCGGCACGCAGTGCTCAACATCCGGTTCAATTTCATTTTTCTTTTGTATCATAGCACGTAGCAACGTAAGTGCATCTTTATAAATTTGGGAATCGGGTTCATTGTAGTGACAAGCATTATCAAATATGAGGAGCAGATCTTGTTCCAAATCATCCAAACATGAATACTGAAAGAGAAATTTGAGAATGCAAGCAAGAAAATGAGCGTCAGACATCGCTTGTGGTGTAGTGTTTTTTCGTACAGATTTCAGTCCAAAACACTCCACCACATATGATATCTAGCAGTTATTGAGGCTTTTAAATGAGAAACTGGTCAAACAAAACCATAACTTCCCTTTTAAAGTTATTGGAACATTTATTTTCATTCTTTTGTTCTGTTTCATCAAAATTAATTTCCTTTAAATAATAGACCAAAATAGTATTTAGTGCACTCTTCCCCAGTGTGAATCAGTGTCTCTCCTCCACAGTGATGACCGGCAGTGTGTATCAGCTGAATTTGTTTCAAATGCTGAATAATATTTCTTACCTTATTAACACGAGATGCGATATATATTAAATCGATTGGCTTCTTTATAAGTAAATAATAATCAGGATATTCCTAAGAGAGGAGGAACATTACTTGTATTTGGAAGTAGGGTGTAATACCAACGGGGTCATTCCATCAGCTGGTCACCCTGAATTTAGAGTTTTTGGAAGATGTGGAGGTGTACTGCTCCCTGATGCATGGGTCGCGACACTCTAAAGTGTCTACATAAAGCTTCTAGTCCCGAAGTGACTTGAGCTCATGGAACTATTTAACAACGGCAATTAATGAACTGGCTTCTTCCTTAAAAGAAAGTCACTCAATTATAGGATTCTTGAGTTGAAGCATAATACAACTGTTTGTTGCAAAGGATAGTTGCAAAGGATAGTTGCAAGTTTACTTACTATTCTCGATGGAAGCCTTTCAAATATTGAAGCCAATGATCGGCCTGTTTCATCCTAAAATATAATAAATTATGGTAATCAATTAAATTATTAACTTCGTTAATCCACAGTGATTATTTACTTTTATTTTAAAGGCTGATAAAAGAGAGACTAGCACTTATTATACTAGGCAAAACTTGTCCTGAAACATTGCAACATAATGATAACAGTTTCTACAAGGACTGCAACAATACAACAATATATTAGAATTGTTTAAAGACAGAGGTCTAAATATAACTGTGGCACCACCTGTGGGGAAGTGTTTTAACTATTAGCTTTCAGCTACAACACTCCTCTACAGCTGATGACAGTTATTTTGAGGCTTGCAATAACAAGCTGAATATAATTGCTGGACATCAACTGTGGTGGATCGTTTTTTGAGTATAGTTTTCAGCTTTAAAACTAGTAACTATACTTCTTATAACAACACTCCTCCACAGGCAATGCAATGTCTGGCAGTTATATTCAGGTTTGAAGAACCGTGAGTAGTACTTATAGGGCTTGAAATAACTTCCAGTCATCACTGTGAAGGAGATTTTTCAGAATATTTTCAGTCAACTTGGCTGAAAATATTCTGAAAAATCTCTCTTCAACAGTGATGACCGGAAGTTATTTCAAGCCCTGCACTTACAGTATAACTTCTAACATAAAATAACAGTTCTTGACATTTACTTGCAAATTGACTAACAGGTGTCTTGCTATGAAAGAACAACAATTCAGTTAAAATAGAATTAACATTGAAATCGAATTAGTTTTTCGAGGAAACATTTTTTAAATCAAAAGGATACAAACTGTACGTACTGGGGAGTTTTAAAAGAGCTTAAAAAACAATCATTAAAACTGAACATAATAATGACATAGCATGCAGAAAAATAATGGTCAACAGGCATCTAAAAACTACATTAAAACAACACTTCTCCACAGGGGATGTTTCACAAGATATTCTCAGGCTAAATAATTTTATACTGGATAATGATTATGCGGTGCTAACATGATATTCACACAAGCCTAGAAATAACAGCCAGACATCATCTGTGGAGGAGTTATTGAGAATAGTTTTCAGCTGGCTGAAAACTAAAATCAATGAACACTCTTCCACAGGTTATGTCCGACAGGTATTTTTAAGGGTTGAAATATTGTAGATATAATACTAATTACTTTATATACTAGGTATTTGACACAAAACATACCTCTGTCGTGGTGCTTTCATAGGACTTGAATTTTTACCATCTAAAAATGATAAGTATAAACAACTCTGTTTTAGTTTCAAATGAAAACACTGAACCTGTGTAGATTTAAAAACTCAAATAAGCACATCCCTTGACATGGGATTCAAATAAGTACAAAGGCTTTGAATTAGTAGCACTCAAAGTAAGACCAAAATCACTGTGGAGGAGTGGTTTTTTTAGATTT